>QEPC01006070.1:344747-371786 GCA_003113815.1 Sphenodon punctatus | reverse complement strand
CCCCAGGGATCGGGTCTATACTTACCAGCAGCTGCGGGGACACCGCGGCCGCTGGTGCTGGGGGGGGGGAGCTCTTTTTTTAAAAAAAATCCAGGCTGGGCAGGGTGGGTGGGGGGTGTCCCCCCCTTCCACCCGCACAGCCTGGACTCGGGGAGGGTTTAAATTTTTACTTTTTGGGTGGGACTTTTACATTGCAGCCATTCATTTAAATGGTTGCAATGTAAAAAAATCCGGTACCCGGAATCCGGTAACGGGACTGGATCGAGTCCGATAATGCCGGTACGCCCAGTACCGGCATTATCGGATTCACCGGCAAACCCACCCCTAGTTTTTAGCGACAGCTCTAATGGTATGCGGGGTAGCCCCTCTCCCAGGAGTAAAGCCTTCCCTGTCAGAGCTCTTGCCAGGTTCATTTTTTATAATTTCAGTGACACACACACCCCCCCATACCTACCCTTTGTTCGGGGGCAACAGGGCTGTAGGGCGGGGGAGGAAGAAACATGGAGAGATGGGTGAAATACATTGCTAAGAACAGGTTGGTGAAGGTCAGTATTTCGTGCCAGGCCCTGTTCTGGAAACCTGGCCATAGAGGGGGAATCCTGGACCCTGGACATTTGGAGGCAAAGGGATAAAGGTCTCTGGGCTGGCTAGAGGAACTTTTCCCTCCTGGGTGACCTGGATGCCAGGCATCTCTCTCTGGCTGAGATTGCCAGTGCTCCTTAAGGCATTGCCTTCTGTGGGATCAGGGTTAGCAACCACAGTGGCCGCTTTGTCTGTGTCAGCAGTGTCTGCTAGAGGGTCTGGATCACAGGAAGGTGGGGGAGTTGCAATTTCCTTAGCTGGGTTTACTGCAAAAATATCCTGGATGACATCACTGTCATCCTCGGAATCACTACTTTCATGCCAGAATTCTGGATCCATGTAATCTTCCCCATTAGTCATAGGACTCATTGCAATGGGTCTGCTTTTTACTACAGAAACCATTCCCTGTTTAAATTGCAACTGCTGTGTCAGAGCTGAAATTTCTTTCCAGAGAAGCAAGATGGCTGCAGCATTTTTGAATTCCTTTTTGGGGTGGTACAAAGAGACATATTTGTCCCATACGTCACACAGCTGTGCACAAGAAACTGGGCATGTTAAAGCTTGATTAGACCAGGGGCACAGTTCTTGCTCATATATAAACTTCTCTAGTTTGGGAACAGATTGTACTTTATCCCATTGTTCAGTGGGGACCCCTCCCACATTCTTCCTCTTAAACCAAGCCATAGCAATCCAAGTAGTGGGGACTGCCAGTCCAGAGATAGTGTCATATCCTTTTTTATTACAATTGCCCCATCCCGCAGTGCAAGAGTATAATTTTGGTATATAATTTGGTTCCCAACTTTGGCACAAGCCCCACACCTACAAGTGTGCAACCCTGCAGTTGTGAGGGCCTCTAAATGCAATCAGGGGGATGCTATCCAGGCATCTTTAGAGGAGGACCACAATATAGCACACCAGCACAGCTGTCAGCAGACAGGTTTTCATTTGCCAGACCTCCGCTACACCATGTATCTCCACCCTAGGACTCCATGATACAGTGCGCCAGCACAGCTGTCATCAGACAGGTTTTCGTTTGCTGGACCACCACTACACTGTGTGTTCTTTTACTGTTGACAGGGTGCCATAGATAGCTATATTCCCCCACACCGCGTTCTCACACCAATTTGTTAGGAAATAAATGAGTTTGCTGTACCTCAATTTACCCCAAACAGGATCGAAGGTTGCCAATAAACAAGCCAGAGTATGTGGGTACAACTCAATTTTATTGGATAGACACTTAACATCTGGACATGGCAGTGTGTGTTACTAATTGTGAACCCCAGTAACCCAACCCAGGTTATCTTACATTTCAGAGGCCACGGTCCAAGATGCAAGCTGGTTCAGAGAAGAGGAGGGGGTCCAGCAGATGGCTGGGCAGGAGTCTCAGGATCTTTGAGAGCGATGGTAAGGGTCAGCGGCCTACACAGGCTTACTACAATGCTAGTAGCCACAAGCACCAGTGACAAAAGGCCTGGGCATTTCCTTTTATAGCTTTATTTATTATGAATACATGTTGCAGGGTCCCCTCTGCCAGGTGCAGAGAATAAGCTGACTATTCATTATTCTGCCACTTGGAGCATAGCCAGGAAAGCTAGTTTAGCTTTTAGGGAGTTTTAGGGAGTTGCTGAAACTACCTCCCTTTCTTTCAAACCCTCTTTGTTTTCTCAGAGAAAGTGGCTGTCTGGGTTTGTTATTGTGGCCTTGTAGATACATTTTTCTGCTAGAGTGTGAGTTGTTTACAACTTTATTCTCATGGGCCTGGTTGATTTGTGCCAGCCTGAGGCCCATGCAACAAATTAGCTGAACTGAGTTGTTCAGGCCTCATCCATCTTGTGTCTCTGACCATGGCCAAACTGCCTAATTAATTCATAATATGACAGTGCCGGGGGTCCCCAGGCCTGGGCCCTTAGAAAAGGCCTGTGTTTATACAGCAGCTTGTAGACTAGAATTTTTGGGCATTGCTATTTCAATTAAAGTTCCTCCCGTTCTACTCTTCAAACAAACAAACATTTGGTATATGCATTCTATTGATGCTGTTTTCACAAGGCCCACCCACAGCCATTTTCATTTGCCCTTGATGGTAGTACAAGGAGCATACTGGGAACTTGGATATTATGTGCGTTCTATTGATTCTGTTCACACAAGCCCCAACAGGTGGCCCTTTTCATTAGCCCTCAATGGTAGCATGCGGAGCGTACTAGGACCTTGGGAATAGCATATGCATTCTCTTGATGCTGTTCTTGCAAGGCCCGTGCGATGGCCCTTTTTAGTCTCTCTCAACAGCAGTACACCATACTCATACCATGCTCACTGATATTATACACACTCTATTGATTGGGGTGACACAAACCCTGGCACATGACCTTTTTACTTCTCACTTGACAGTAATGCCGTAGGATTTGAACTTGGGGCCACTTGCACGCCCAAACAAAGATCTCATCTCTAGACCAACACACCCTTTCAGCTTGCAGTTCTCAAGGAAGCCATCTAGCAGAGAATAGAGCCTGGCATGATGCTGCCAGGCCATGGTGGTCTGAGTCCAGGATCGGGACCTCATGGATGCGAACCTTCCATGGCAAGCACAAACAAAAAATTTCTAAAGGTACAGCCTTCTCTCCTACTTGATGACAGCAGCAGCAAATGGGATTAGACACCATGCTCTTTGGGTTTCTGAGCAAGGAATCTTACCGCTAGACCACCAAGCCCTGCTTCTTGTAAGATAGTTTTTTTGCCTTTAAGTAGGTAAAGAAGGATGATCGGACTCCAGGATCAGGGCCCCACATATAGGAATGGATGCAAACTTTCGATGGCAAGCACCAACAAAATTTTTCTAGAAGTACAGCCTTTTTCTCTCCTAGTCAACGACAGCAACACCACAGGGGATTAGAACCCATGACCTTTGGTTTCCTAAGCAAGAAATCTTACTTCTAGATGGCCAATCCCTGTTTCGTCTAAGTTAGGATTTTTGTCCACAAGAAGGTAAAATAGAAAGGTGCGATGGTGATGGTGCCAGGGCCACTAGAAAAGAACTGTCTACAACCCAGTGTGTAGACTAGAATTTTGGGGCATTGCTTTTTCAATTCAAGTTTATCCTGCTGTACTCTTCACACGTATGAACGTTCATTATATGTGTTCTATCAATGCTGTTCTCACAAGGCCCACCCAAGGCCATTTTCATTTGCCCTTGACATGGAGCATACTGGAAAACAGGACATTATGTGTGTTCTCTAGGTTCTGTTTGCACAAACCCTGACACGTGGCCCTTTTCATTCGCCCTCAATGGCAGCACATGGAGCATACTGGAAACTTGAGAATACCATATGTATTCTCTTGCTGCTGTTCTCACAAGGCCTGTGAGACAGCCCTTTTCAACAATTCTCACCACCACTACACCATACTTGTACCACACACATTGATATTATGTATGCTCTACTGATTGGGGTGTCGCAAACCCCAGCACACAGCCTTTTTACTTCTCACTTGACAGGAGCACCGTAAGAGATTTGAACCTGGGACCTTTTGCACCCAAATCAAGCATTTCACCTCTAAAGCCTTTCCTCTCCTACTTGACAACAGCACAGTGGTTTAGAACCCACAACATTTGGGTTCCTGAGCAAGGGGTCTTGCCTCTAGAACATTGCTTCTTGTAAGGTAGGATGTTTCTCCTCAAGAAGGTAAAAAAGAAGGGTACGATGGTGCCGGGAGTCCCCAAGCCTGGGCAACTAGAAAAGAACTGTCTACACCGGAGTGCGTAGACTAGAATTTTTGGGCATTGCTATTTCAATTCAAATTCCTCCCATTGCACTCTTCACACGTACGAACGTTCATTATATGTGTTCTATCGATGCTGTTCTCACAAGGCCCACCCAAGGCCATTTTCATTTGCCCTCAACGGTAGTACACGGAGCATACTGGGAACTTGGATATTATGTGCATTCTATTGATTCTGTTTGCACAAGCCCCGATACATGGCCCTTTTAATTCACCTTCAATGGTAGCACATGGAGCATACTGGGAACTTGAGAATACCATACCAATTCTCTTGATGCTGTTCTCGCAAGGCTCGTGAGATGGTCCTTTTCAGTCTTTCTCGACAGCAGTACACCATACTCGTACCACGCACATCGATATTATACACGCTCCACTGATTGGGGTGTCGCAAATCCCAGCACATGGCTTTTTTACTTCTCACTCAAGAATAATGTGGCATAATGGGTCTTGTAGGGGTGTGTGATCTACTTCTAGCCCCCTCCCTCACTGTGTGCCCATCACCATAACACTCGGGTTTTGCTGCCACCACCAGAGCTACGAGCTCCTGGGGTTAAGGGCTGCTCTGGAAGCCCAAACCCTGTTCCTTATTAGAGATTGCTTTCCCAGTGTAAGTCGAACTTGGGAAGCATTTTGGGTTGCAACACCAGGCACTCTTGATTAGAGAAAACAAAATGTATAGTTTTCACTAGCTAAGTTAACCAAATTACAAGGATACAAAAAGGTAGGGAAAAGGCATAGAACTCATGAGCAACCACAGGCAAGTATGGTAACTTGTTTGGAGCATATCCAAGCCTAAACAGTCCCTAACCCTGCTTCTCTGCATAGATGAAATTACTCACAGTGTCTTTCTCTGCAGGGTAAGCGTGGATGTCTTAGCTCTGCAGGGTTTGGTTCTTTCCCAGCTGGATGGAGAGAGCTGGGTGTTGCAAGTTAGTCCAGCACACTTACTTGCTGGCCATGAGGTCTCTCGTACTGGAAATTTACTAGCCTTCTTGTAAAGGGCAACACTAGCATCCCAGTCATTGGCTCCCAGCCACAGGTGACCCTGTTCAAAGTGGCCAGTTAGGTTACCTGGCCTAGGGCTCCTTCTTTGGTAAGGTATGTAAGGGGTGGTCAGTCAGATGGGCTGAGGCAAGCACATATCCTCATATAGTCTAGCAGAGTCCCTTACTTTGGGTCAGGGGGAAACTTAAGGGGTGATCTAGCCAGGAGGGTTTCTCCACACTCCCCCCTCACTTTCCTGTAGCCTGAGCACGTAGCTTGACAGAGCTGCACGTTCAGGTGTATCCAGTCCTTATGTCCCTGCCATGACCGAAAAGAAACATGGAAGGAATACATAGTCATAGCAGTGCATCCCTGTTTACACTTGACTGCCCTGCTGGAGGAAAAAGTGAAAACAGAATCAAAGTCTAGTTAGTGTCCTATACAAATAGAATCCTTATGGGAGAGAGCATCTGCGATGACATTGCTCTTCCTGCTGATATGCTGAATGTCCATGTCAAATTCCTGGAGTTTCCAAACCCATCTTTGCAGTTTGGAGTTAGTGGTTTTCCTGGTCTGTGGCCACTGCAGAGTGGTACATTTCACTTTGGGATTCTTCCCAGGCTCAATCAAGTCCCTTACAAGGGCTACCAAGAGTCCATCAGCTTGACTCCCAACCATCAACTCAAAAGATGAGAAGCCCCTGGACTCCAAGGGTATTTCTCTGTAGACAAAAGACAAATTTAGAGGCCCCTCATCCCAACTGCTAAGGTGGGGATCCCCATAATCCCTCAGCATTCCCTTCAGGGTCTCAAATAATGACTCTGCTAGTTTTGTAATCTTTGGGTGATGTGTGGTGATGGCATCACAGCACTCCAATAGACATTCAGTTACTTTAGTTGGGGAATGCCCTTCTTGGTAATTCCCTTGGCATTCCGTCACTTTGGTCAGAAAATTTCCTCTATTGTCATTCCCTAGGCGATGCGTAACTTTTGTATGGGAACTCCCTTCTTTGTCACCCCATACCTCCAAGGGAAGACTAGGATCTGTTCCCATCCTCTTACAAGGTTGTCCCATACCTGAGAGTGGCTGCAGAACTGCATTTCTCTCAACCCAGATTCTTTGTTCCTCAGGGTCAGGAGTGAAACTTGCTTCCTGTTCCTGGGCCAACTGCTTGGGCTCTTTCCAGTTGTGGTCTGCTAAAGCTTCCGGCTTACAGTCCTGAGAGCTCTCCCTGTTGGGGTTCACTGACCCCTCTACATTACCCTCCTCCAAGCTTACTGTGCTATCGCTGGGCAAGCTAGGGTCTACCAGAACCTGCGCCTGGAGGACTCCACCCAGGGGTACACCGTCTCCATCTGGGGGCTTTCCTCAATTCTGTCCTTGGGCTGAATGCTTTCCATTCTGGGGCTGTCTTCTGGACCCACCCCTAGGGTTACCGTACCCTCCTTGATTCCATCCCCCCCCCAAGGTGTTCTCTAGGCTCCCTACTACCACTTTGGGTTCCATTACCACCTCCAGCCCTGTCAGGGCTTCTGGAGCCTCCCTAGGCTGGATCGGTCTGGCCTCTCCCTCAGCAGATTCCACACCCTCTGGGTGTCTCTGGGGCTCAACTTCCCCCTCAGGACCTTCTGAAGTCTGGGAGGCCATTTCTCTGGTCTGCACTGGTAGCCTAACCCGTGTTCTCCTAGTGAGATCACAGTCCCCCAGCACATCTCGTTCTACCAGCAGGGGGATTTTGGAGTCCTCTTGCACCCCAACTTCTGCAAGCACCTCCTGGCCACTCTATGGGCAGGTGGACTACAGGGAGACCCTCTGGTTGCCCTGTCTTTCCCCAGCCCTTGGCCCATACCTTCTTCCCAGGGATAATGTCACAGGGTGAGACTAGATCCGCACTAATAATTGTCCTTCTTGCCCCAGGGTCTACTTCCCCCATAAGGGTTCTTCCTTTTACTCTCACTAGGTCATTATAGCAGCCTGTTAGTTCCTCAGCATTGGTGATTTGAAAAGCTGTGAGGTTCCTTGGAGTTTCCTCCCCACCCCCCTGCACTACAGTTATCCTCCGCATAAGATCATAGCTAGGGCTCTCAGTCTCCTCTTCTGCCATTACTCTGTGGACCAGCTCAGTTTTAGGGGTTGCTAGTTTCGGGCAGTCAGCCCGGATGTGTCCTACTTCCTGGCAGTAAAAACAGCCCCTTCTGGCTGGGATAGGGAAAGTGGCCGGGTTGGGGGTCACAGTCCCCTTGCGCTCTGCAGCCTGCAGTCCCACCTCCCGTCTGTGATTCACCTCCCACTTGGCTCCCCCTTTCCAATTTGCCCGTCCCGGTTTATCAACAATTGATCGGCTATGTCTGCAGCCTCATCTATAGTTTTGGGCATCCTGTCCTTAACCAGATGTTTTATCTCTTGGGGACAGCGGTAGAAAAATGGATCAAGTTCAAATAGGGCTATGACCTTCTCCCTGGTATCTGCTCAGGCCCCCTCAATTCACTTCCTCAGGGCTTCTTTCAGCTGGGCAGCAAACCCTGCTAGAGATTCCCCTGGCTGGAGGACCAGGGAATGAAACTGCTTTCTGAAGTGATTGGGTCCCAGCCTAAAGCATCTGTGCACTGCATCATTAAAGGCAGCATAATTGCTGGCTTGCTCTGGAGACAAACTATCCAGGGCCTCAGCTACCGCCCCCCCCCCCAACCCAACCCCATCATATAATGCATGTACTCAGCATCAGGTATGTTCCACTGAGCCTCCTGCTGCTCAAAGACAGTCAGGAATACTTCTGGGTTGCCCCCCTCCTTAAAGGGGGTGAAGTCCTTTGGTGTCAACTTGTGGGGTGTGGAGAGCTTCCTCTGGAGCATGTCAGCCTCGTGCTTGTGCTGAGCTTTCTGGGCCTTCTCCTGGGCTTTGTGCTGCTCCTTCCCATGCTGGCATTGAGTTTCCTTGGCTTCTTGCTGCTTCCTCTCATGCTGGCATTGAGCCTCCTGGGCTTCTTGCTGCTCCTTCTCATGCTGGTGTTGAGCTGCCTTGTCTGCAAACAGCTTCTCCTGGGCTTCTAGTTTTTAAAATTCCAAATGGATTTGCATCCTCTCCAACTCAGATGAGGTAGGATTCTCTCCTGGTTGCTCGGTTGCAGGTGAAGAGCCATAAGGGAGGCTCGGCTCTGCCTCGTCATTCTTATCTGCTGCTTTAACTGCTCATTGGTTCTCCCCTCTGTTGGGAGGTTTCTATTCTGAGCTTCTCTTATGAGGTCTACTTTGGGTAGTCTGTGAACCCCTTGGGCAGCTCCTGCAGAGTACCTTCCTGGGTTTTGGAACTCATGCAAGTCTGTGTATTGTCACTGCTTAGCTAAGCCCTGCCCAGCTGACGCAAGCCAGATTGGGTTGACCTGATTGCTCACGGCTCAATTGAAAGCCACCTTTTACTTTAAAAGTTCAACCAACCTTGCCAGAGGGTTTTCTCTCCCCTCCTGAACACTAAAAGGTCTGGGATCAAAGTGTGTGTGGCTGTTAGGTCTGATCCCACTGTTGCCACCACTTGTGGCATAATAGGTCCAGTAGGGGTGTGTGCTCTACCTCTAGTACCCTCCCTCACTGCGTGCCCATCACCATAACATTCGGGTTTTGCTGCCACCACCAGAGTTACAAGCTTCCGGGGTTAAGGGCTGTTCTGGAAGCCCAAACCCTGCTCCTTATTAGAGATTGCTTTCCCAGTGTAAGCCAAACTTGGGAAGCGTTTTGGGTAGCAACACACACACCAGGCACTCTTGATTAGAGAAAACAAGATTTATAGTTTTCACTAGCTAAGTTGACCAAATTACAAGGATACAAAAAGGTAGGGAAAAGGCATTGAACTTGTGAGCAAACACAGTAACCTGTTTAAGCCTAAACAGTCCCTAACCTTGCTTTTCTGCATAGACAAGCTTTTATAATGCCCTATGTTGCTACTTGATGATAGCAGTGGCAACACAGGGGATTAGAACCCATGCCCTTTGCACTCCTAAGCAAGGATTCTTATCACTAGACCACCAAGCTCTGCTTCTTACATGTCAGGATTTTTTCCCTCAAGAAGATAAAAAAAGAAGGATGCGATAGTACCAGGGGTCCCCAGGCCTGGGCCCCTAGAAAAGAACTGTCTACACTGCAGTGCGTAGACTAGAATTTTGGGGTATTGCTATTTCAATACAAGTTCCTCTCATTGTACTCTTCACACATACAAATGTTCATTATATGAGTTCTATCGATGTTGTTCTCCCAAGGCCTGCCAAAGCTGTTTTCATTCACCCTTGACGGTAGTACAGGGAGCATACTGAGAACTTGGACATTATGTGCATTCTATCAATTCTGTTTGCACAAAGCCCCAACACGTGGCCCTTTTCATTTGCCCTCAACGGTAGCACCATCCTGAACCCAGCTCGGGGCGGCTCTGGTAGCACACGGAGCCGCCACGAGCTGGGTTCAGGATGGGGAGGGGTATAAATGCAACAAATAAATCAATAAATAAATACTGGGAACTTGAGAATAGCATATGCATTCTCTTGATGTTGTTCTCGCAAGGCCTGTGACATGGCGGTTTTCAGTCTCTCTCAACAGCAATACACCATGCACATCAATATTATACACACTTTATTGATAGGAATATCACAAAGCTCAGCACGCAGCCTTTTTACTTCTTACTTGACAGTAGAGATGCAAGAGATTTGAACCCAGAACTTTTTGCATCCCAAGCAATGATCTCATCACTAGACCAACACAGCCTTGCAGCTCACTGCTCTCAAAGAAGCCATCTAGCTGAGAATGGTTTTGTCTGTTGACCCCTGTGTATTATGGGCCTGGCACGATGCTGCCAGGCCACAGTGCTTGCATTCCAGGATCGGGGCCCCATGCACAGGAATGGATGCAAACCTTCCACTGCAAGCACCAACAAAAAATTTCTAAAGGCAAAGCCTTCTTCTCTTTGATGAGAGCAGCAACGATTAAAACCCAAGCCCATTGGATTCTTGAGCAAAGAGTTGTACCTTTAGACCACCAAGCTCTGCTTCTGGTAAATCAGGATTTTTGTCCTTAAGTAGTTAAAGGCTGCTCACACTCCAGGATCAGGAATGTATAGGAATGTAAGCGAAGCTTCCACGGCAAGCACCAACAAACATTTTCTTAAGGTACAGCCTTCATCTCTGCTACCCAATGACAACAGTAGCAACACAGGGAATAAAACCCCATGCCCTTTGGACTCCTGAGGAAGGAGTCTTATCTCTAGACCACCAAACCCTGCTTCTTGCAAGTTAGGATTTTTGTCCCCAAGAAGGTAAAAAAGAAGGGTTCAATGGTGCCAGGGATCCCCAGGCCTGGGCCCCTAGAAAGGCAGTCTAGACTGCAGTGCGTAAACTAGAATTTTTGTGCATTGCTATTTCAATTCACGTTCCGCCCATTGTACTCTTCACACGTACATATAACATTAGTTATATGCATTCTATTGATGCTGTTCTCACAAGGCCCGCCCAAGGCCATTTTCATTCACCCTCGACGGTAGTACATGGAGCATACTGGGAAATTGGACATTATGTGCGTTCTATCAATTCTGTTTGCACAAGCCCCAACACATGGCCCTTTTCATTCACCCTCAATGGAAACACATGGAGCATACTGGCAACTTGGATATTATGTGCGTTTTATCAATTTTGTTCTCACAAGCCCCAACACGTGGTCCTTTTCATTCGCCCTCAACGGTAGCACACAGAGCATACTGGGAACTTGAGAATAACATACGCATTCTCTTGATGCTGTTCTCGCAAGGCCCGTGAGTTCTAGTTCCTGGATTTGCCCGTGGATCCAATTCCTGCCCCCAAGTGCTGAAAGACTGAGCTCAACGTAAGGTAGCAGGGATGAGGGTAGGCACTCGAGTACAGATCCATGATCTGGACCCTCTACCTGAGGGTCTGCTGAGCACACCCCTTCAGCCCCTCATTCTTTGCTCCAACTTCTTTGCAGCCCTTGGAGCTTGTATTAATTTTTAAAGCGGCTCCTGGGAGGGAGAAGGCATACAGCACTGAGCATGCACTTGATTCCTTTTTAATAGAGAGCCAGTACAGTGTAGTGGATAAGGTGCTGGACTTGGACCTGCCATGGCAGGGGGAGTGCGTGAGGGCTGCCTCCCCACCAAGTGAAGACAACAACAACTACAGCTTCCTGTCCTCTCCTCAAGTTTAATCTCTCCCCAGATTTCAGCATGGATGCCCGATTCAGGAGTCTTGGAGACCTTGAGCCAGGTCATGGTCAAACCAACCTCAGCCCCAAGACCCAGCCTCACCTCTAGGCATATTCACACACACACACACACACACACCCCAGCACATCCATGGTGCTTGCTTGGCAGGGGGTGGGGCAGGAGAGGGGTTTGGCTTGAGGACAGCAGCCCGAGAAGGGCCTAGGGGTACAAAATGCCTCAGTCTAATCCTGGCAGGGAGGGAGCTGGGGAAGCGCTGCAGGAGCAGGCAGCTTCCGCACTTCTGCCCCAGGCTCAGAGTTTGCAGGGGAGGTGTGGGGGGTTGGGGGGTGAGAGGAAGGAGCCAGGGTAGTGCTGCAGGAGTGGGCAGCTGTAGTGCCTCACCCCCACGCTCAGAGTTGTAGTGGAGGTTCAGGGCCAGACACAAGCAGCATTGATTATGAAAGCAGCATTGATTGAGGAAGCAGCATTTCAGGAAGCCAGCCTAGTCCCCTCTCCCCAGCCTAGCAGTGCAACTAGTTCTGTAACGCACACAGATAGTGAGTCCCTAACTGCAGTATGAGCCATGGAGCCTCCTGAAGGAGGATGTTAACTAGTTCATTAATATATATGTATGTAAAAAGTAACTTGTTGTCCACTACTACAAGTTCTCTAGTCTTTTTTTTTTAATGGCATATATTAATGTCTTTATGACCATCTTATTTTATGAAACATCATGTAACCAAAACAGATGTAGTACAATCTCTTGCCATCTTTATACACCCTGAAATCATTCTTAGGAGTTTGGATTGTGTTGTTAAAAAACCCAAAGAAATTAGACAAACAAAAAACCTATGGTTTAAAAAACCTAGTTAAGGCAGTTTCACACCAAGCAAACTTTAACAAACCAGGAAATTGTATGTTAAGACTCCCATCCTAACTTGCACACCTTGTAAGCAGTGAAGTTGTTGTGTGGTCTCATATACTGTGCTCACTTACAACTTAGGCTCCATGCACCCACACTTTGCCTTGGTCTTTTAGACCCAATCCTCTTCCTTTGCAGGTTGGGGGCAACACTAAATCTGGAGAGAATACTATGTAAGTGTTTATTTAGAATGTGGGTAAACATTGACATGAAATCCATTGCATGGCCAATTGAAGGAATGGGGGAAACATTAAAGCTAATTCAAAATTAAATTGTATCTCATTAGCTGTGAAATGATACAATGTAGATGCATCTTTAGAACTGGGGGAGGAAGAGGATGTCGAATAACAAAAGCAGCAAGGACAGACAATGGAATGACAGGGAGGAAGCCATAGGGACTGAGTACAGCAGGCAGGAACTTGGTGGAATAAAAGGAGGAATGCCATAAGAAATGGGTGGAATGTCAATATTTTGGGTGATGCAAGTTATCAATATTTTGGGTGATGTCTGGGTGTTGTTATTCCCAATATTTTGGGTGATGTAAAGACTATGGGGAATACTACAATGCTACACAAATTGTGAAATCGCCAATGGGCCTAGTGGATAAAGAAATAAATGAGCCAGCTTTGGATTGCACCCCTGCAGTTTTGCCCAGGGATATTAGAAATCACAAAATTAAAGATTTAGTGAGCCTAGAAATAGATAATAATCAGTTTGATTTTTTTATTGATGCCTGCCGCCCCGCCCTGCCCCTGTTGCCTTGTGGGAGCCGGCACAGCCGGGTGGGGGGCAGAGGTGACCTTGGGGCCCCCTGGCTGGAAGGCAGGTCACGAACAGGTGGTGTGGCGACATGAGCCCCAGCCTATAACGGGTGCGGCTCCAACCCACCCAGGGCACCATTCACATGGACCTCTTGCGCATCCAGACTGCAGAGGTGCACCTGGCTGCCCGGCTGCAGGTGTGCATGGCCAGGAGCGTTGCTATAGCCCGGAGAGCCCACCACTGGTGCAGGCACTCCCTGGTCCAACTCAGGGCCCAGAGGTTGTCCGGGGAGGCCTGATAGGCCCTCCCCCATGCCCGGGAGCATGCTGCTGCACTCTGCAAGGTGTCCACCCAGCTCCAGGGCCGGAGGGAGACCATGGGCCACGCTGCCCAGCTCGCTATGCCCATTGCCTGACAGTTATGGCTCACAGAGTGTGCACGGGGGTGGTGGTCCAGGGTGCTGGCTCAGTGGGACGAGGCTGCCTGGAGAGCGCACTTTCAGATGGACAGGTGCAGTCTCCTGCAAACTCGCAGAGCTGCTAACGCCCTGGCTGGAGCAGCAGCACACCCCTATGCGGCCCCCCATTCCCATGGTCCAGCGGGTGGCTATCAGGGTCTGGGCCCTTGCAACACCTGACTCCTGCCGGTCCATCTCGCAGCACTTCGGCATCGGGGTGAGCACCATCGCTGGGATCCTGCGGGATGTCTGCGAGGAGGTGGAGGGTGTGCTCCTGGACCGTGCGATCCAGCTGGTGAACCAGGAGGCCGTGATGACTGGCTTCGCAGCTGGAGGGTTCCCCAACTGCATGGGCGCTGTAGACGGAACCCACATTGAAATCCTCCACCCATCCGATGTGGAGGCCGCAGAATATGTCAACAGACACGGGTACCACTCCCTGCAGTTGCAAGCGGTCGTGGACCACCGTGGATGGTTCATAGACATATACACGGGCCACTCTGGGTGCAGCCACAATGCCAGGATCATGATCATCTCTCCCTTCTATGCCCGGATGTACCGCGGAGACTTCACGGACATGGGGATGACCCGGATCGAGGGGGTGCTGATGCCCCCCTGCATCCTGGGGGACACGGCCTATTCCCTCACCCGGTGACTGATGAAGGAATACCCAGTCGCCAGGAACCCTGTGGAGGCGCTGTACAATACCCGCCTGTGTGCAAGCAGGACCGTGGTGGAGAGGGCCTTCGGGGCCCTCAAGTAGCGCTGGAGGAGCCTAGCGGGCTGCCTGCACTACACGGTGGAGACCTCGACCCTTGTGATTGGGGCCTGCTGTGTGCTGCACAACGTGTGTGAGACCGATGGGGCTGCCCTCGATTACCCCGTGCCCCGGCGCCCTCCCGGCCCCGTGCCTCTCTATGTGAACGCTGAGAACCCATGGGAGTACTGGTACACAAAGCACATCCATGCTGCCCTGGCTAGGCACATCAGTCAGGAGGCCGAGGCATGAGGCCGTGCACCACCATCCCCATCACCCTGGGGCCCCCACCAGCACTCAGGGCGCGCCCTTAGATGCCCACCCACCCCCGGCCTCATGAACAGAGACAGGACTGCGACTGTGGTGCCCATGCATTTATTGTGCTTACAGCCTACAGTTCACCCTACCACCCACCTCCCAGTGCCGTTCCCCCCCTTAGACCGCTCACCCTCTCCCCTCCCTCCCACTGTCCGTGTCCCCGACCATGTCCTGGGATGCCTCTGTGTCCTGAGGGGCAGGCGTTGTTGGGAGGGTGGGTGGACCCGGGGCCTACAGGGACTGGTAGGCAGCTGTGCGGGCCCAGCGGGCATGCCAGCGGTTGGGGCGGTGGCAGAGGGGGCTCCGAGGAGCCCAGAATCGGGGCCAGGGCAGGCAGGTTGCCTGGTGAGGCAGCCACCATCACGCAGGCGCTCATGGTCCCTGTGTGCTGGAGCAGCGAGGTGCCAATGTCATGGGACACCATCTTGGCAGAGTGCTCCCTCACCATCCGGTCGATGGCCTGTTCCAGCCGCCCAAACACCTCCACCTGCTTGCTGTGCTCCCGGCACTCCTGCCTCCATTCAAGGCGCACCTCTGCCTGCAGCCTTTGGTCCCTGGCCTCCGCTTGCTGCACGGCCCTTCTGGTGGCCGCCTCCATGCGGTTGATGGTCGCTATCATCCGCTCGCCCTGCTTGGTGGTGCTGCAGATTATGTCCTCCGCCTGTTCCTCCCTCCGGCATCGTACCCGTGCATGGTGCTCCCTCATCCGCTGCGCCAGGTGCACTGGGCTGGCTTGCTGGGACCCAGCGGGTTGCCCTGGTTGGGTGCAAGGCAGGGGTTGGTTAGGCACCCCGGGCTCCCGTCCCCATCCCATGCCGCAGCTGGGGGGTTCTGCCCCCCCTTGGGTAGTCGGCAGGTGCTCTACCCCAGTGGCCCCCTGCATCCGGGCCTCTCTCCCCCACACCGCACGGGCAGGATCCCCCTGCAAGGCCTCTCCCAGCCCCCTTTCCCCCAACTTTTCAGGAGGCCTCACCTGGGACCTCTTGCTGCTGCTGGGGCTGCTCACCACCGTTCCCCTCGCCAGCCTGTCCTGGGTGCCGGGGCGTGCTGTGACCTGTGAAGAGATGGGACGGTTGGGGTGGGGGTTGGTGGAATGTGTCGCCCAGCGGCCCCCTGGCCCCCTTTCCATGGTCTGGGGTGTCAGGGGTTGCTGGGCGTGGCCCTGTGGCCAGTGTGCTCACCTTCCCCTCTCAGTCTGTCCCATATGGTCTGCCCCCCTCACACACGCATGCTTACCCTTGATGTTGGTGTCTGATCCCTCCAATGCTGGCCCCTCTGTGTTGCTGCGGTCCCCCTGTGCCCCCTGCTGGGCATGACCTGTGGGGCGGCCTTAGATCCCCCCGTGTCTGACATTGGGTGGGGGCTCTCAGGGCTGATGTGCGAGGGGGGCCTGGTGGTCCCCAAGGTCCCGGGGTGTTCCTTTTGGGGGGTGGGGCCCCTGGAGCCAGGACCTTCTCGTGGGGTGGGGTGGCAAGGGGAGGGTGTACCTTGGCCCATTCCCTGCCCTGGACCACTGCACTCCCCACGAGGTGTGGGGCGACAATGGGGTCCTTCATGTGAAGGATGCGGTCCAGGGTGTCATAGTAGGGGGTGGTCCGGGCTCCATGTCCAGACCATTGGTTGTTTTCCTTAATGGCCTTGTACCCCATCTTGAGCTCCTTGACCTTGGAGCAGCACTGGGCCACTGACCTGTGGTGCCCCACCACCTCCATGGAACACATGCTCGTTCCGCTGGTTGACCGCTAGCTCCAGGTGGTGCTCCAGGGTCCCCCAGATCTTGATGAAGTCCTGGGTTTCCCTGTGCTCCCATTGCCCCCCTCAGTGGTACGGCTGTCTCCCACGTGGGCTGTCCTGGTCCTCCAGCTCCTCCTCCTCCTCCGCATGCCCTTTGCCTGTGTCATCCGGGGGCTTGGGCTCCCGGGCCCGTTTCTGTGTCTGTGGGTCGTAAGGGTGGGCCGATTGGTTTCCGGGTTGTCTTATCCCCACAGTCCTCCCCCTTTCCCCCCTCCTGCTGGCCCACCCCCCCCTTGGTGCCCCTGTGCCGCTGGACACCCCCCATCACATCCTCTATCCATTTCCAGGGTGCCTCATCCCCCGTGCTGGTTGTCATCTCCGGGGCGGCCTGCTGCTGCTGCTGCTCTCCCTCACCGCCTCCAGTGCAGCACAACCACCTCCTCCACCAGCAGCTCCTCCTCCACCTCCCTTCCTCTCTCGCCCTCCGCTCTCCTCTCCCTTCCATCTCGCTCCATCCCGCCACGACCCCCTGCTGCCCTTTAAATCTCCCTCCCCAGCCTCTGCTGTTGCTCGTTGCCTGGCAGCGACACTACGTGCTTTGAATTGTTTCTGGGAATTGTTTTGCTTGATTCCGGCTGGTGGTTGCTGTTCAGATGTTACGTTTTGTTGTTTCCCATTGGGAATTGCTTTGACCACCCTTTCGGAATGGTCCAGGCCGGAGCTCCGGAAGGGTGGTTAATTTTGTCCCCTACTGGTGATTGTCTGTGGTGAACATCTGGTGGCCGCTGAACAGATGTTCAGGGCCCTTTGGCCCCACTGCGGGGTTGTGTGTGGTTCACTGTGGTTGACTGTGATCTCATAACATCTGAAAACACCCTATATTATCCAACATGGAAAAGTGCCAGAAGGGTGGAATACGAGTATTGTCGTTCCAATTTTCAAAAAAGGAGACAAAACACTTCCTTCAAATTATAGGCCAATTAATTTAATTGACATAATTGCCAAGGTTTTTGCCAAATACTTGCTGGGTAAACTCGAGGGGTGGGCCACTGAGAATTCTTTATTGGCGAAGAGCAAGCCGGGTTCAGTGTCAACAGAGCCACACTTGATCAGTGTTTTGTGCTATCTCAGATAGTAAATAAATATGTTTACATGCGTGATAGCTCGGTCTTTACCTTGTTTGTTGATTTAAAGGCTGCTTTTGATAGTTCGTGGATGAAACTCCAGGCTTTTAATGTTTTTTTATTTTATGTATTAAAAATGTTATTTTATTAGTAAATACAACTTTTACATAACACAATTATAAACAAACTGTTCCGACAACAAGGAACATCTTTAACACAAACAACTGAATTCAGGAAAGAGTTTTGTTTTTCTTTATCAAAAGTTTATATTTATCAAAAGTTAAATATAATCGTCAAACAGGAATGCCCATTCATCTTCAGGTAGGTCCGTATTGTTCATAATACATACACATGGGTACCATTTGGCTGTGTATGCTTCTTTTTTATCCAGAAGATTCACCGACAGTTTTTCCATTGTTAAATGGTACCACAGTCTGTTAATCCATTTGCCCTTTGTTAATTCTTTAGTGTCTTTCCAGTGCAGTGCAATAAGTTTTTTTGGCTGCCTGGATGAATGCTGAGCATGAATCCTCGTGAGTCTGCAGAACCTTTACTTCTGGGAACAGGTCAAGGAGTGCGATCCCTGGGCAAAAAGGTATGGTTACCCCAGCCATTTCTTCCATTTTCTCCCACATGTATCTCCAAAGTGGTTTTATTCAGTCACATTCCCACCAGCAGTGAATATATGTCCCTTCCTCCCCACAGCCTCTCCAGCACAAACCTTTATCTCCATTATCTCCATGTCTAAAATGCACTAGGGTTAAGTAATATCTAGTTATCAATTTAATTTGGCATTCTTTAATTTCCAGGGAATATGCACTATCATGCATATATATACTTAATAATCCTAGCTTCGTCTCTCTCAGAGATTTCAATATTTAGGTCTTTTTTCCATCTGTGTACATATTTAATCTCTTTATCATACCATAGATCTTTTAAGATCTTATATATTCTAGCTAGCCTGCCTTTCATTGAGGGTGTTTCAAAATGTACCTGTTCAATCGGGGTAAGTTCCCTTGCATAGCTTTCTCCCTTCTCAATTTTAGTAATTGCATGTTTCAGTTGTAAATAACTATACACCTCTATCCTTGTGCTATCTTATTTTCTATTTCTTCTCTATTTAGAATATTTAGAAATCTTTTCTATTTCTTCTCTGTTTAGAATATTTAGAAATCTTCCCGTTAAATAATTGATTAATTCTTGTTATTCCTTTCCCCTTTAATTTTTCTCTTAGGTTTGTGGCCTTTTGGTGTTTTTGAAGAGTAAGGAGATGTATAGGTGAGTATGGAAATCTATTTTTGTCGAATTTACTTTTAAAAAATAATTTTCTGCCAATTAAGCCATGTAGTCCAGGCAATGGGATGATTTTTCCATATCTTATTATTTGGGGTTCCTTCATCTGTTATTATGTTTTTCAACTTGTCCTTAGCCTTCGTGATTTGTTCTATTCCTGCTCATTTAACTGAATCTGGCTGGTTGTACCTGTTGCCTGGATCCTTGAGTTAATAGGTTCAGGCTTTTGAGGTCCAGATAATGGTTCACATATTATTTTTATATTTACTCATATATTCATTTATTCATTTGAAGTGCATAGTAGTTGGTTCGAAATAGTGTGTGTATATAGAAGTTTGGAGTGTTGATTTATAGATTTCTTTTTAAGTGTGTTAAAAGTTTAAAAACAAAGCAAGGTTATTCCAAGGTTGCTGCGGGTGGTTAAAGATTAGAATTTAGGGAACTATTTTGTGAACAACAGGAAAAGTGTTGAGACCTTGATATTGAAATATGGACCGCAAATGAAGTAATATTGGCAACCTTTCCATTACTATAGTAAATTAGCTCACCATAGAATGTAGACATGTTTTAGAAATGTTTTAGTAATTTTCCATGTTGACTTGTTGACTTAGAAAGTTTGTAGCTTTATGATTGGTTAAAGTTATTAGATTGTTATTGGAACACGTACGTTTCCTGGGTGGATAATGGGAGGCGAATCAAAGGTAATAAAAATAGTGGACCAGATGGCGGAGAGCACTTCTCTGCACTTTTCTACTTTTTCAACTTCATCTTTCTTGGTCCGGACCTGTTGACTTCCCTATCCACTTCAGAAGCTGGTCTACTGAATGGAGGGTAACTATATTTAGCTTGCTAAGAAATGCATAGGAATCCAAGTATAGTGTATAAGCCAGAAACAGATAATTTGCATGAATACTTTGGGCACTTGTATGAGAAATATTGGGCACTGAGACTGTATGTCCTTTTTGCATGTGTTTCCATAATCTGTGTATTTGTATATGCAATTGTTGAGTATTCCTGGAGACTTTATTTGATGCTTACTTCCAATAAAACAGTTGATTATTCAAACAAATCTGACTCATTCAATGTCTCTGGATTAATTTAGTTGTTAACCCACAGGAGAACCCAGTATGAATAAACAAACAAATTTCCAAAGACGCACATATAATTAGAGCCTCCATAAATAACCAATAATAATTAATCAATAGTCCTGTTGGTAACAAATTGTTGGCAGTGGTGAGATCTCCCTAAGGAAAATTCTTTTTTTTTCTTGAGAGATTCACATCAGAGACATTAAGAAATTTCAAATGCATCTCACATCATTCCCAGTTTTGGTATTATTACTAGTAGTACTTGGTCTTTCTATGGTCTCAGTGGTTCTAGTTTGCATTGTCTATGTGCTCTTAAAGAAGGTTCATCCAGCTGGAACTCCTCATATCCAGGTAGCTCCACCTGCCTTTGTAGGGCGTAGGAGGCGCTTTTGAACTTTTTGGCACAGTACAGAGCAGCCAGGACAACTTTTCTTTTCATGTTTGTGTTTATTTGAGCAATTGCCAGGGGGTTTTGATAACAAGGGAACATAAGTTCTTGACTGCGTGTCAGGCGATCTCAACAATTAAGAAATAAATCACTTGAACCAGGGAATATAAGTCCTTGACTGTGTGTCAGGCAATCCCAAATATTGCGCTTTTCTTTTGACTTAAAAAACCATTCCTTTTTGGATCCAAAAGGAACACAGGAGTTGGTTTGCCCAGGTTAACCCCAGATTGGAGGAAATTCATTTGCGCAGAACTTTCAAGATAGGGGTCGTCATTGATTTTAGATAAGATTTCTAAAAAGATTAAACTCTCCCAGGCTGATTGAATCAAAAAGACTGTTGTCTTGTAATTTCTCAGTCTCAGGGGAGAGAAGTTACTGACAGTCGCTGTAGTAGCTGCAGTCAGTGAAAAAGAGGAAGTAACCTCAGAATTAGATAAGGAAATTTCTTGGACAGCTTTTAAGTTGACCAAGTTGGAAAAGATAAGGAATTTTCTTGGACAACCTCCAAGTTGACCTAGCTGAGTGAGACAAGGAAATTTTCTTTGGAGAGCTCCAAAGAGTGTGTTGGTGTGACAATTAAAATTAATGACAAAACACAGCAGTGACAGGTTCCAGAAACTGTTGCCTTGTTTGAATACTGTGAAACTTTAATTAAGAAAAAGGGACAATTTTTCTCTGAAATGGGGGGTCTTGAAACACAAGAAGATCCCCAATCAATCGCCAGTTCCATTTTTGCAGTGTCCGCTAAAAATCAATCTGATTCTGTAAAATCCTTAATGGCCCTAGAGTGCCTTCAGCGGTGTAACCGTGCATTTAGGCAGAAATTAGTGGCAAAAATTAAAGCCCTGGAAGATTTGACAAAAGAGTTGGCAGAGAAACGTGAGGAAGTTCAGAAATTGACCTCTTTGAATGCTGAGCTTCAAGAGGGAAATAAAGGAATGAAGGAGACTTTAAGAAGTCTAATTCGCTGTGGTCAGCAAGCTCGAAAGGAAGCGAATTTCTTTAAGGGGCAGTTTCAATACTGGATGGGAAAAGCACACAAATTCCGTGCTTTATATGTCAGTATAAAAGAACAGTATAAGAAAATAGTTCAAATCCTTAAGAGCATGACTGGACAGGAAGGAAAAGCTTCAGGACAGAGTAGTAGTGAAGAATTCAGCACTTTGCACCTGGAAAGCTTTGAGGCCGAACTCTCACAGAGATGCAGGGAGCTAGATGTTTCAGAGACTCCAGAAGATTCTGAGATTGAGGATGAACAGAAAAGTGAGGGACAAATAGCTGTAATTAATCCACCAAAATCTGCAGAAAGGGTTAATTTGCCCAGAGCATGCAAGACGGCTGTACCCTCCCCTGCATTGTCAGAGGAAATAGATAAGGGAGAGCCAGAAAAGGAAAAAGAACAGGAAGCAATTTCAGATTCTGCTTCATCCACTCTGTCTACTGCAAGTCAGTTAGTAGAAGGTTTGTCTGAGTGTGTAGGGGGGGCGAGACCCAAGGTACCCATTATTCATGGGGACTGGCGAGTCCCATCAGAAACCCAGGTACCATATCACTTGGACCTAGCTTTGCCTTTTGGCTTTGGTTTGCAGGAGTTAGACAGCAGAGCTAGTAGACGCGGAAGTATGAGCTTGGTTTTTGATTCTCTGAGCGCACCGGATATCTTTCAGACAGAGGGGGGAGAGAATTGGCTAGAAGCTGAAATTGCTGACAGCCAGAGGAAAGCAGAGAATGTTGTAGACCTGGGTATAGATTTAGAAAGCGAGGTATAGACTAGTGATGTAGAAACTACAGGGGGACATAATAGTGACGTAGACAGTGATTCTTTGAAGGAGATAGCTGCAATATCTGATAATAAAACTTTATGCGCCTATGAAAGTTGGATTGGAAAAATGGAAAAGGGTGTCCCTATTAACTTACACGCGGACAAGGTGGTGACAGCCATGCAATACTATCATGCAAAACCTGAGGACATACTACCTGTATTCCTCTACACCCTAGAGCCCACCTTGTTGCAAGAACTTCCAGAGTTTAGGAGTTCTGCTACACAAAAAACCTTAGAGGAGGTAGTAGCAGAAATAGTCAAATTGCAAACACGAGGTCAAGGTATCACATCTGTCACAAACTATCTGCAAAGGGACAGTTAAGCACCCAGAGATTTTCATCTCCAATTGTATGCTAAATGGAAGGCTTTAGGTCTGGGAGCAGACTCAAAATACATCCAATTGCTTGTAAACAATTCCCTGTCGGATGTAAAGAATGCTGTCCATATGCATGTCAAAGATGATACCACCATTCCTCAGGTACTGGAGTTATTAACAAAAGCCTATTTTAACCGCTCATCCAAAGCACCCAGATCACGAAAATCACCAAGATCAGGTCAAAAGTCACCTAAGCAATCTAAAAAGGCAAAATTTAAAACCAAGCCACATGGAATGGTGTCAGCCTTACAAAGTGCTGATCAGTCAGGGTGTTCTAATGTTACTAGGGTAGAAGGTCCACCTTTTCCCACACAGGGAGCCCAGGACAGCAGTTGGGGACAGAGAGGTAGTTTTTGCTTGAGAGGTAGATACCCCGGAGAGGGAACAAATAGGGGAAGTTACCAACAGGGTGGGGCTTTCTCCAGACAATATTATAATGACTACAATTATAGGCAGCCATCTGCAAGGCCTATGACAGGATACTATCATCCATACCATGATTTAAATGATTTTTGTTATCAGACTTCCTCTTTGGGAATGGGAGCACGTATGGGATGCATAGAAAATGCCCTACGTGAAATAGACAGCTCTTTGAATAAGACCAATACCAGCTGTCGGGAATAGACCACCACCACCACCACCACCACCACCACCGGTTGCAACCTTATCCCCAGATAGGGACTGTGAAAAGTTTCCAGGAAGATTTGATGATAGCTATGAGGGGTGGTGTCATGAACAGGACAAGGAACTGTTCCCTGATTATGGTTTTGAGGAAGAGTGGTTTCTGCCACATGATAAGCATACTGAATGATGCCAGAAAACCCCCTATTGTAAAATTGTTTTGGAATTCACAGTTGATGATGGACGACCCTGGTTAAATGCATTGGTTGGGGGTCGCCAAACTCATTTTCTAGTTGATACAGGAGCTAACCCTGCAATTTCAGATTTTTCTTCAGGGAAACCAAAAAGTGTAAATGCAGTTGGTGGACAAAAACTTGTTGGGCATCTTTCTATTCCCCTACTTGTTAACTTAGGTGAGGGAAGATTGACAGTCACACATCAGTTCATGTTAGTCAATCTTCCTAGATCTCAAAGTCTTTTGGGAAGTGATTTCTTGGCTGCAAACGGCTACATAATTGATATGAAAAATAATTTGCTCTATGTAACAACTGCAAAAGATGCCCCAGTTCAAATTGCTGCCTTGAAGTAGCAGAAATTTCAGTCCCTCCTGATCAGAAATATACTTTGTCAGTTATTTATGAGANAGGGGTGCGTGAGAGAGGCTAGAAGGAGGGAGGTGAGAGAGGGCGAGGAGGCAAGGGAGGTATAGGGGGGCATCATAGGTGTTACCTGTTCAGGTATCGGGGGAAGCCAGGCCTGCAGGTGTCGTGTGAACGCGGGCGGGCTGTCCCACGGCAATGGGCGGCGGCGGCTGTGTAGCGTGGGTGCTGTCAGGGGGGTGGCGCCTCGCTGTCCTCGCTCCGGCCGCACAACGGCCTCACAACGGTCAGCGCCCTTTTGACGTCGCCCTTCGGGCGCCGCCCAAGGGCTGCCGCCCGCTGGGGGTGGGCGGGCAGCTTTGGCCTGTGGCTTGGGCTGAGCCCTCCCAGGGGGTGGAGCCTCGCTCACCTGCAGGGGATGCGCCCTGTTGCTATGGCGGCTGTCATAGTATTCCAGGCTACAACCCAAGTGCATGATTAAATCCAGACTCGAGGACGTAGTCTTGCAGGCAGAGTGGGAGGCTTTAAATAACCAAAAAGTAGCTCCCTGGTACCCTTTATTTAAGATGGGAGTTGAGTATGAATCATACCTCTCGGATATAGCCAATTTTGGAACAAGAAGAGCTTTTACAGCATTAAGATTTAATATGATGCTGACAAAAGTGATGGAGGGATGCTTCCAGGGTATTCCGGCAGATTTGCGGTTCTGCCCCTACAGTCAACCTTTTGTAGAAGACCTTTTATTCTGTCCTCTATTTGGTAAATTGTGGGAAGATACTTTGGGGACCTGGTTTAGGGGAAGAATCATTGGGACCCTTTACTTAATATTTCTTATCTGTTGGCAAATTCTAACAAACACATCACTGGAAAAGTTGCAATTTTTGCATGCAGGCTAGAAATTGAAAGAAGGAAAATTGTTGAGGAAAACTAACTATGCCCACGGGAAGGACTGTTAAGTTATTTTAAGTTTCTATATAGTGCTAAGTTTAGCTAGTTTTTCTTTTTTAATACATTTGGTATATATTAATATTTCTAGCTGGCCATATGGTCGTACGTAAGAGTCTAGCACCTGTGGAATGATTATTGTGTTGTTTGGTGTTATTATCTATGTAATAGATAATAAACAACACAACTCCATCCCCTCCCACACCTCCCCTGCTACCACAACCGCCTTCATTCCTTCTCCCTCATTGCCCCACACGCCTGGAACTCCCTCCCTGCCCTCATCTGCCTGGCTCCCATCCGCCACACCTTCAAGTCCCTCCTCAAAACCCACCTCTTCTGCTCCACCCTTCCTAACTCCTGCTAACCATTCCCACCCAGGATTAGCTCCTCAACTTCACCTACAAAACCCTTCACAANCCAGAAACAGATAATTTACATGAATACTTTGGGCACTTGTATGAGAAATATTGGGCATTGAGACTGTATGTCCTTTTTGCATGTGTTTCCATAATCTGTGTATTCGTATATGCAATTGTTGAGTATTCCTGGGGACTTTATTTGATGCTTACTTCCAATAAAACAGTTGATTATTCAAACAAGTCTTGACTCATTCAATGTCTTTGGATTAATTTAGTTGTTAACCCACAGGAGAACCCAGTATGAATAAACAAACAAATTTCCAAAGATACACATATAATTAGAGCCTCCATAAATAACCAATAATAATTAATCAATAGTCCTGTTGGTAACATACCATCCACTAAGGGTCCCCAGAATTGCTGCCTTGGTGTATGTTTGGGTGTATGTCCGGGAGGTTTATCCCTCACTTTCTTTTGTTTGCCTTTGTTTGCGTTTGTCTCTTAATCCATGGCTTGAGTCCCTTCCAAATTATGTCTCCCATTAGCTTGTCACAAGCTTTAAACAAGGAATCTGGCAGGTGAATAGGCACAGTTAATAATTTATATATAATCTTGGGTAAAATTATCATCTTGAATAAATTTACTCTGCCCATCCATGAACATGGCAAGTCTTTCCACTCTGCTGCTTCTATAATAATCTGTTGAGGTAGGGTCAGAAAATTCTCTTTGTAAAGCTGTTTTAGCTGTTTTGGCAGATTTACCCCCAAGTACTTAACCACTCATTTTTCTTCTGGAAAGGACAGCACCTTTTTTATTCTCTCTCTCTGTCTATCATTTTCCCTGTATATTAACACATAGGATTTAGTTGTGTTTATTTTATACCCTGAAATAATGTGTAGTCCCTTCCTTTTCAATTCATATATCTCCACATGTCTTCTAGGTTGCTAATTTTAAGCAGGATACCCAAATTCTTTTGCCATGTCCCAGGGGTTTTGTTAGAGTGATCTTTCTCCTCCCAACAGGCATTAAACTCTCCCTGCATGATTAAAACCCCTTCTGTATATCTTTCTATTATGGGTAGCACATGTCTCAAAAATTCATGCGCGCCTTCGTGGGGTGCATTAATGTCGACCAATGTGACTCCTTTTCCCTATAGATCTCCCACCACCGGAAGGAATCTCCCTTCTTTATCTTTAAGTTCTCTTTTCAATTTGAAAGCCCTACTGGCTCTGATCCCAATTAAAACACCGGCTTTTTTCTATCTTGATCACATGCAGTAAAGATTTCTCCAAGGTACTTGTTTTTAAACCTAAAACAGTCATTTTCTCAGGAATGGGTCTCTTGGAGGAAGCACAAATCAGCACCTTCTTCCTTGACCAACTGTTTGATTCGCTTACGTTTAATAGGGTTATTGAATCCCCTTACATTAAGGGACACCACTTTCATTATGTCAGCCATAAACCCTCAAACTTTTGAATTGAGTCGCCTGTATCTCTTTTGTTCCTGAATCCCTTAAACACTCTTGCAATCTGTAAACTATATACACAGAATTCAACATCACCTCCCTTCCTCCTGAGGACTAAGTCGTGGTTATTAGCGGTTTCTCCTTTCATTGTGCATACTTGTCAGTGGGAGGGGGTAGGAAGGGGAGGAAACACAAGGGTGAGGGTGCCCACACGCTCCGAGGGGGCTCAAATAGCTCTGTTTCGACACTCTAGGCTCCCAGTTGCCCGTCAGGATAGTATGTGGGCCGCTCAGTATGCTTTCGCATCAAGAGCTTCGGCCCCTATCATCATAGGGCACAGAGCAATTCAAAGGGAAGAGGCTCACGCATGCATCCCATTCAAAGCCACAAGGGGGAGCACTGGTGAGGTGGAGGTGA
>QEPC01006070.1:325144-338178 GCA_003113815.1 Sphenodon punctatus | reverse complement strand
CTGTGCCACCTCATGATGGAGAAGCACCACAATAATGACTTTTCCACAAGGAGCAAAAACAGCAGCCAACCTCGTGGCCTGAAGAGTATGCTCCTCTGGACAATCAGTATTACCACCATTTGTTCCTTTTCACTTTGGGACTTTCACCTTACACAGCACAGCTTGTACAAAAAGAACTCTCCTCGAGAGAAATGCTCTTTAGATTTTGCTAACATATTGTTGCTAGTAATGGAACAGCTTTGCATAGATTTGAATGTATCAAATTGTTGGATTTGTGCTTACATTCCCTCACATTTTCTAGAAGGCATCCCTATGGATGCCTGTCCGTTTAATTACAGTGAAATAAAGTTTCCACATAATTATGAGTTGCCCCCGATGCCACCTGGGCAGTGGTAAGACACAAATTCTAAAACACTCAACATCAAAGCGGCAGTAGCTAGCCTACATGAAGTGCAGGACTGGAGTATATGGTCATGGTTAACTGATTGGTTCCCCAATATTTCAGGATGAGTAAAGAAGTTACTGTATGGGTTCCTTTTGATTGTGGCTCTTATATTTTTATTTAGGTTTGCATAAAAGGTACATTTTGGGGAGGGAAACAAATATTAAAAATCAAAGGCAAGCCCCTCATTGACCCATTCCATGTAGGGTCATACCCAGTCCTACGCATGGGGTCTGCTATTCCCTTGAAGTGATACTAATAGATCAAGTTATAAAGGGTTTTTCTCCTAGTTCATTTTCTAGGAGTTCTTGTTCCATTTCTGGGTTACTATAAGTCAAACTAACAGCCTTTAATACTTACTTTTACTGGATGAATTTGGCTTTGACCAGCAGAGCGGAATATCCTGTTCTCCATATAGGGACATGACAAGTTCAGATAACAGTCAGGAGATTTTGATAAAAGCCAGTTTTTTCTTAGTAACTAGCCACAGGACCAATCACCATGAAGTTAAAGTATGTGTAATCTTTTTTTACTGCGCAGCTGTGAGATTTGTAGAAGTATGTAATTCTTTGTAATGCGCAGAAGCAAATGTCCCTGCTTAAGGGTATATATGCTGTACCCCATTTCCAACATCTCATCTCAGATTCCCTTTGTGTACTGAGATCCACAGCTGTGTATTTTTATTTGTTTTTGATCAATTTGAAATAAACTAATCTTTTGGATCCAGTGCAGCCTCCACTCTTCAATCAGGGAGGGCATTTCCCCCCAACAACTACCAGGTGCCGGTACCGCGTGGGGGGGGGTTAGTGGGGGGTCCAGGAGACACATGACCTCATCGTTATCTGGGCAACACCAGAAATGCAGGGTGAGCTGGCAGTAAACGCCCGGAACAAGCAGGTGTTCGCCCAGATAACTGAGGAGATGGGGGAGGCTGGGTACGAGCGCACACCCACACAGTGCCGGACTAAGATCAAGGAGCTCAAGATGGGCTATAAGGACATCGTGGACAACAACCGGCACTCCGGGTGTGCGACATGGGCCTTCCCTACCAGGACACCCTGAGCCAGGTGCTGCACAGGAAGGGCTCCACAGTTGCCCCGCGCCTGATAGGAAGGAATGCCCCAGGGGACCGACCCATACATGAGGACCCCCCCTTGCAGCCACAGACCAGCAAGCGAGCCCTGGCACCGGGCACCGACAACAGGGAGGAGATGCCAGGGCCCTCGGGAATACGCCCCCAACACTCCCCCAGCCCTACCCCAGGCGAGGGCATGACTTCCCCTGTGGACTCGGAGGAGGGGGAGGAGGAGACGGTCACCCTCCACCTCACGGCCTGCCAACCCAGGGAAGGAGGCGACACCAGCCCCAGTGACCGGGCGCCCTCCGAGGGAACGGACACAGAGGGAGCAGGTAAGGGCAGGGCTGGACAGGGCACACGCACGTACCCCATAGTGTGCAGGTGCAATGACGGAGGGAGGGGATGCTGGGCGTCCCTCCCCCACGGCACCAGGGTGGCAATGGGGCACGGGCAGAGGGGGCAGGCCTGGGGCCGGTGGTGCCCATCCTGGGGGGCNGGGCAGAGGGGGCAGGCCTGGGGCCGGTGGTGCCCATCCTGGGGGGCTGGACCTTCAGAGACCGGAGGGGGACCAGGGGAAGGGCACCCCACATGAGTAATGGAACCCTGTGTCGCCCAACAGAACCGCAATGAGCACAGGAGGGCCGTGGCCGGGGGTCGCCAGTCCCCCCAGCGCAGACAATGTGGGTGCACTGAGCGCAGGCACGCCGGCGCCGGGACGACCTCGCACAGGAGCTAGTGACCAGAAGCACCCAGAACATGGAGATGGTCGCTGCGGTCAACTGGCTGGAGGAGGGCACAACATGGGCGGGTGGAGGGGAGGGACCGGGTGCTGGTGGTGGAAATGCAGAGGGACCGGCAGCTGCTGCGGAGGGACATGAATAGACAGATGGAGGCGTTCCAGGCCCACTCGGACCGCCAAGACCGGAGGTGCAAGGAGCTTGGGAGGATGAACCGGTCCCTGGCCCAGGGCACCTCCCTCCTCCTGCATGCTGAGACCTTGAGCGCATACATCATAGCAGCAGCCCCGCCAGGTGCCATGCCAGCGCCCGGACAGGTGCCCCCTCCACCCCCTCTGGTTGTGCCATGGGGCCTCCCAGCACCGCACCCCCCGGGCCCCAACAGTAGCAAGGACCGTGGATCCGGAGGCCTGTGCCCCCACAACACACACGGCAGCAGGAGGGGGATT
This sequence comes from Sphenodon punctatus, assembly GCA_003113815.1. NCBI lineage: Eukaryota > Metazoa > Chordata > Lepidosauria > Sphenodontia > Sphenodontidae > Sphenodon > Sphenodon punctatus. The sequence continues at coordinate 335,472 of QEPC01006070.1, read as the reverse complement.
GGACAGGGCCTCCCCAGGGATGTAGTACAGGGGGCAGGGGCAGGTCGCCGAGCCAGTCCACCAGACAGCACCTTCTCCTCTTCCTCTGACGAGGAGGGGATGGTGGCCTCGGCTATACCTGTTGGGAGGGGCAGGGGCTGGCCTCGGGGCAGTGGCCGGCCTCGGGGCAGCAGGGGACAGGGGAGGGGCAGGGCAGCATAGGAACTGGGCAGGGGAGGGCAGCAATGAACATGTGGGTGGGAGGGGGTAGGGGCACATGGGTGTAACCAGGGGGGGACTGGGGGAGCACAGTAAATGTAGTTGCACCCACCTACCTGTTTCGGTGTGAGTTCTTTCCACCCGGCGTGCTCCCCCTCCCCAGCCTCGCTCACGTCCCACACCATGATTGGGGCGGTCGTGTGCACCACCCTGGGGTCCTGGCCATAGTTTGACACCAGGGGAACCCTCTGTGGTCCCCTGGGATGGGGCCTTGGCCCCCTGGCCCATGCTCCTCCTTGTGCGCGCGCGTGCTGCCGTTCCTATCTCCTCCAGCAGGTGTGTATGCGTGGGCCTGGCTGGCCTTGCATGCTGGCAGCTGTGCACTGCCCACTCCCTTTGCATTTCTCCATAGGGGCCCCTTTGTTCCCTTCCTGCCATTATCTGTCGGCCTTGACAGCCCCGTCTGCCTGCGCAGGTCCCCGGCCCCGCATCCTATGCTGCCCCCGCGCCTGCCTCAGCTCAGACAGTCTTGGAGCTGTACCATGGCAGCTGCTTCCCTGCCCGAGGCCCCGGTCGGGGGCTCCGGGGGTTCTGCCTGAGCCTGGAGCGCCCGCAAAAGCATGGCCCTGTGCAACCTGTGGCATTCGCCCATCGTTCAGCGCTGCCTACGCTCCGTGTCCACCTGGCCAGATGTCTATAGGTGCCTATGCTATGGTATGCTGCGCTTTGGTTATGTCGCAATCGCTGGTGTCACTTGCACAGTGAGGAGCTGGGGCTCTCCCCCTTCCCCGAGGGGTGCTTACCGGACGAGGTGGGGGCCTTGTGGCGTGGAGTCCTGCCAAGACCGCCTCTGTACAGTGTGTGTGTGTGCCTTCCCGGGATATGTGACCTGTCTGTGCGAGGGTGGCCCTGCCGTGTCCGTGTCCTTCTTCATCAGCGTGCAGGGTGCCCGTGGGTACCTGCACTCCTGTGGGGCAGCCTAATACTGGAGCTGCTGGAGCTGTCCCACCTGCCCTGGCCCCATGAGGCTGATTATGGCATGCCCCCCCCTCTGGGCCAGAGCTGCCCTGTTGGAGGTGTGCTGGCGCTCTGATGTGCAAGTCGGGATGAGCTGTGCGGATCCCTTCGAGGCCTTCTACTTGATCTGCTTCCACATGGCCGGGCACGGCTTCTGCCAGGGACTGTGGCAATGGCCCCGTTATGTGCACCTGCTCTCGTTGCTGCCCCTTCCACCCAATGGGAGTCCCTGCACCTGGGTGTAGGGCGCTCTGGGCCCTTCTGACAGCCAGCTGCCTCCTCAGCGCCATCGCGCCGTCTGTGGCCTGGGTGCTCGCGCCACCGCCTGCTGCCTCCTTGGGACTGCTGGCCCCCTGGGGCCACCTCCGGCTGCCTGCCTGTTGCCCCCTCGCCTGGGAGCTGCCATCGCCACCCCAGCCCCTCCGTGTGGCCTCCGAGGTGGCCCGTTGTGCTGGATCCCACCCTCCCAGACTGGGCCCCGTGCCCACCTGCTGCTCCCCCTGCTCTCGCACCCTGAGCCCTGGCGCTCCCACTCTGTATGCCTTTGCGCTTGGCTGGTGCCGTCTGTGTCCTCATTAAACTCCCTTTGCGCTTCCCTGTGCTTTGTGCTGCCTTGTGTCTCCTTGGGGTGCTGGGTCCCCCATTCCCTTGCCCACTGGGCTCCTGCCCCCTCCCCCTCCTGCCGGGCTGGCCGTGCCTTCCCCTTGCCACCCCCCTCATCCCATGCATCTGACCTGTCGTGCGGTTCCCTGTCCCCCCCTGGTGTGTGCCTCCCCTGGCCCCCTCCCCATTATTGTGTGGGTGGGCTGCTTTGTTCGTGTGAGTGCGCTTCTCGTTTTGAAGCGCGCACACCTTCCGTGTGGCCACTGTTAGCGAGCGCTTCTCGCGCTGCTGCTCCCTCCACCCCCTCCCTTCCCGTTTCCCTTCTCTGGGTGGGTCCCTCCGCCCTCTGTGGTTTCGTTTGCCCTCAGGTGGCCATGTTTGCTTTCCCATAGCCCCAGGGCCTTGTGGGTCTCCCAACATGGTTCTTGCCACCACGGCATGTCTGTTGGGTTCCCCTGGTCCATGTTCACTCGGGTTGACCCTGGGCGGTGGTGCCACCCTTGTCACGTCTGTTGGGGCTGCGCATCTCACCACGGTCCACGGTGGGGCCGTTCACCCCAGGGTGGGATTCACTGTGGTGAATTTCACCGTGTCACGTGTGAAATCACCCACTATAGTCATCTCCCAATGCTTACTCCATATAGTGAAGGATTTTGAGGTGGGCATAATGGCGGATAGTGATCACTTTCCGTTGCAGCTTTTGCTGCATTGTAGGCCTACCATGGGGACCTCCCTGCCACAAATTGACCCAGTGGAATTAGTGGGCCATTGTAGGATAAGGTGGTGACATGGGCTAGATGAGGCTATTATAGATTTCCTTGACGCAGGAAGGAAATGGGTACTTTTGTTCACCAGCTGGAGAATGCAAATGATATAAGCCAGGCTATTGATATCTGGGGGAAACTGGTCCTAGAGCTGAAGCCTCTTCTCTCCTATATCCCAAAGGGGAATTATGCATGTAAGAAGGCCCAGGTGGGATGGTGGGATGAGGAGTGCAGCCAGGCAAAGAAATCCCTGTGCTCCTTGGCATGTCGAGTTAGGTCCGGTGATAAGGCTCTAATTATGCTTTATAAAGATCAACAATATAATTATAAGGCATTATTAGGGACTAAGAAAAGGAATCATCAACAATCGCAGTGGCTTCGTTTGCTCGAGGCAGTTAATAGGAAAGATTCATGGGCTTTCTGGAATCTGGTCAATAGAACCTGGAGCTTACCAAGAGCCTAAGGTTACAGCGGATAAGTGGGTTAGTCATTTTACCACACTTTTTAATACGGTGGGAAATGAACCCCGGCTGAGGTGTTTAATAGGGATGTTGTACCACAATGGGAGCCTGTTTCTGGTGCTGAGGTTTTGGAGGTAATTCAATCTTTAAAAACAGGGAAGGCCCCCCTGATTTTATACTGGGAGAAGTCTTTAAGTCCTCACCGGATTGGTGGGCAGCTGCTTTGGCACGTCTATTTACTCTGATAAATGCCTCTGCCATCATCCCAGATGAATTGAAATTGAGCTTGGTGGTGCCTATCTATAAGAAGGGGCCTCAGGGGGATCCCCAGAACTATCGCCCTATTAGCCTTTTATGTATTGTATCTAAACTATATACAGGCCTGTTATTAAGGAGATTGCTGAATTGGATTAGTACCAATGGAATTATAGCAGAGGAGCAAACTGGCTTTATGCCAAAACATGACACAATTGATCATATATTTGTTTTAGATCACTTGGTGGGGAGACACAAAAAACTGCGGCAAAAGTTATTAGCGGCCTTTGTGGATCTCTCCTCAGCCTTTGATCACATTGATAGGGAGAAGTTATGGGGAACACTTGATAAATTAGGCATAGATAAGCAGCTGCTTATGTTAATTCAATCTCTCTACTTCAACACCTCTCTGAAAGTGAGAATTAACAATAAGGGACTTTTCTCAGATGTAATACCAACCACAAGAGGCGTGAGGCAGGGCTGGCTGTTGGCCCCCATATTGTTTAATGTATATGTCAACCAACTTATTGTAGCCCTAAAAGATCAGGGCCAATATACTGCTCCAAAAATACTTAATAGGAAAGTATCACTTCTAATGTATGCAGATGATACTGTCTTGCTGTCAACATCTCACCTGGGTTCATCTGCTGCACGATTTTGGACAGGAGTGTGATAAACTAGCTCTCACTATTAATTTCACTAAAACCAAGGTGGTTGTTTTTGCCCCTCGTTTTCAACCTAAGGCATGGTTCATTGGCCGTAATAGACTGGAACAAGTCCCCTCCTTTAAATATCTGGGGGTTCTTTTTTCGCATTCTGCCTCCTGGAGACCGTATGTCTTGCATTTAAAACAAGTGTTGTCGAGGGAAATTTACCCTCTTGTAAGGTTCTTCTAGGCCAATAGGGGATGCCATATTGTTATGGCTCTAAACATTTTTGGTGCCAAATTTATTTCTAGATTTCTGTATGGGTCCCAGGTCTGGGCGGTGAACACTAATGTAGCCAAGATCCTTGACCCGGTGATCAATTCCGTTCTGAGGTCAATATTGGGTGTCCCGCGGGCTGTGCCAGCAGCTATATTGAACCTTGAGCTTGGCTGGATATCTTGACAGGTTAGGTTCAATTTGAGTATAATATTATACTGGGTGAAGTTGGTATTTCAGGGGATGCAGACCCTTCTGGGGCGCTGCCTAGTCGAGAAGTGTAATGGCTCAGTTATTGGAGACCTATGGTGGAAGGGAATTGAAAGGAGACTGGCTCTACTGGGTTTCTCACCGGCCTTTCTATTTCAATATCCAGAATTGGCTGTTAAAACTTTAATCAAGAGGCATATCTTGGACATTAACTGCCAAATGGATAGGATGGTTGCATCCTCCTCCAAGATCTCCCCATTCTATAAATATCTTAGCCCCACTGGGGTGGGGCAAAATATCTGGGAGCATTATCTAATATATCGTTGAGGAGATCGTTTACCGGCCTGCGTATGCAAACAATGAGATATGCCGTTTTAGAAGGTCGTTATTCACAAACACCTTTTTTGGAATGCATCTGTCCTTGCGGATTGAAGATATTCTCCATTATTTGCTCTCCTGTCCTTTATAAGATGGCCCCAGGAGCCAACTACTGCAGAGGACCTATTTAAATCAGGAAGCCCCCCCAATGCAGAAATTGATCTTTCTTCTGGGAGATAGTGATGACAAGCAATCATATTACGTTGCTGTTTTTGACCAAAAAAAGTCGCCAAGCTGTAGGAAACGTATGGCAGACCTTGGGAGGGTAAGTCTGGGTTATTTAGACCCAGATGCAGATTGAGAATGAATCATTTAAAGGATGCTGGTAAGGAACTGGCAATGGTTTTCAGCAGGTTACATGTTTATTTGATCTTACTTGGTGTGAGCTGTTTGTAACTGTTATAATATTACAGGTGACTGTATTGATGATGATTTTATATTTGTGATTTTGTTCTGAGACTGTCATGACTTGTTGCCTATACAGTAATAAAGAATAACTAACTAAAATAATAATGTAATTTTTTGTGAGTTTTATATTGATAAGGCCTTTGGTCAAATCAATAAACTTATGATGATGATCATTCAGTCAATCTCTCTGGATACTCACTGAATTTCAAGAAGTTTTAGGCATCCAATAGCGAATGGGTAATAGGGCTAGGTCTCCAATGGGGTGTTTACCAGATCCAGTCCCCAGGAACTCAGACCATGCAGGATCTGCACAGCAGTAACAGCAGTATCTTTATTCGAGGTATTGCAATCCTCCACCATTCATCGCATTTACATAGTCCATAGCTTTGAGGCATGAGGCTTCTCAATTCAAGACCCTCTGGTCAGTCACAGCTCTCCTGGTTGTGGAAAAACTGCTCTGAGCTTAAACTGACTGGTTTCAACTGTCACTTCTTTTCTGGCTGAGGAGAAGCCTCTTGATAGGTGAAACTGACTAGGTGCTACTCTCTACATCTCCTTCAAGTGGAGAGAGATCTGGGAAAGAGTGGGACCTAGACAAGATCACCCAAGGGAACGTTTCTCTTCACTCAAGAGAGGGTGAGATTAGGCAGTTTCTCCTCTACCGGGAGAGCGAGCCTTCTTGCTCTCCTCTTGAACGAGCAGTGGTTGAATAAAGTTAGAGTAGTTACTATTACAACAAAACAACAAGCAGATGGCTCTGCATGGGTAGAGGGTGCAGAAGATCCCGGGACCTTGTGTACATGGTGAAACCTTACAATGGGAGAGAACCCAGAGGAAGTATACGATGGACCCTATTCACATTCACCATGGGAGAGGTTCCTCTTTTCTAGCTTTGCCCAGTGTTATGCTGAAAGAATTTTCTGTCCCACAGAGAATTAGGTAGTGGGTACATTTCACCTAGGAGGAGGTTTGCCTTAGCCAGGAGGAGGCTAAGGAGAAAGCTGAACCCAGTACATTTAATCTCTGAGCGGTTTCTCCTCTACTAGGAGAGGTAGTCTGGAGATCACTGTAATCAGTTTCACCCTGGAAGCATTGCTGATTCCGTGGGTAAGTGAAGAGGACTCTGTCCAATGGCGAACCTCATTAGGGTCCTGCATGCGCTTTCTAATTGTAACTAGGGAATGGTTACAGTGTGATGCTGACTAGAGTGACACGCCTGGCTCTCCTGTGGAAGAAAGAGGAGAAACCACGTACCTCTCCTGTGGAAGAGATGACACTTCCAAGGTGAAACTGACTAGAGAGATAAAGCTGACTCTCCTGCTTTGTGTGGAAACGACTCTGATCTAGCATCGCCCCTGGATGAAAGGAGCACATAATGATTGTGAAACATGTACGCTCTGCTCCTTTCCTTGGAACACTAACTGAACAATTTCCAATCACTGCTCCTTAAACTTAATACAAACTTTCATTCTACTGATCTACCACTAGGTGGCACTACAGAGTCGCTCATTGTAGCTGACTAGGTTTCACCATACCTCGCCTGTGGGAGAGAAAATGCTTCCCAGGATGAAACTAACTATGGGGATATGGCTGTTTCTCCTAGTACAGGTAAAAGTGCTCAGATGTAAATCTGACTAGCTTCAACTCTCTCCCTCTCTGGTAAGGGAGACACCCCCCCTTGGGTGTTACTAGCTTCCAGAAATTGCTTCCAGGGTGAAACTGACTATCCTGGTACGCCTAGCGTACAGATGTAAATAGGAACCTCGCTAATGGCCAAGATGATTTGGGTCCACAATTTACCTTTCGTGGCTACGCTCTCATTGTTGACGCTCACTAGGTTTTCACCATGTACCTCTCCTGTGTGAGAGAAAACGCTCACTGGGTGAAACTGAGTAGAGTAATAAAGTGGCACCATGCAGGGGAAACTGCATAGATACTTCAGTTAGGGTCCACCTCATACCTCTCTTCGGGACTCTTTAGGAAAGCATTCTCTTCAGTGACACACAGTACGCTTATCCACCTAGTCCCTTTCACCGTGGAAGAAGATGTACTCAAAGGGGGTTGATTTTGTGGAAACTAGTCAATTTCACTTGGAGGTTGGTGTTTCCTTGCTGAGGCGAGACCGCCTCCTATGTGCCATTGACTAGGCGCCAATCTCTACATTTCCAAGAAGTCGGGGGGGGGGGGGGGGAACCAACTGGTTCATTGTGTCTGCTGTGCCTACTCTCGCCAATGCTGAACCCCATTAGGGTCTAATGAGGTACCTTTCCTGAGAACTTTCAGACTGAAGCAACTAAACGGTGGCAGGGTGAAACTTTCTAGAGCCGGATCCCCTGCATGAGGAGAAACTGCTGGGGAAATTAAACTGACTACGTCCAACCATCACTCCCTCCTGGCTGGTTTCTCCTCTTCCATGAGAGACAGGCTTCTCCTATCACACTGTAATCGCTTCCTAGCGACAACAAATCATATCTTCAAATCTCTCCTTAAAACTCACCTCTTTCGCTCTGCTCTGTCTGACTCTTTATCCTTCTGAGCCACTATTCCTATACCTATGATCGGTTTACCCTTATCCTTGCAACATGGACCTGCCTGCTGTCATTCTCATCGTAACCAAGCCAAGTACGTGCACTTGAGACCTCGCATCTTCATGAATGTTAGACCCCTTGTCTCTCCCTCTGTTCTCCTTCCTAAGTCTCTCCCCCAGCTCCTGTCTCTCAGATTGTAAGCCCTAGGGGCAGGGACCGTGTCTGTTTTATTACTTTGTAAAGTGCCAGGTACACTGCTGGCGCTATATAAATGTTTGTTAATAATAATAAAATAATAATAAGAAAGTACATGGAAGACCTTGATGAGGTTCCAGGCTGAGGAGGTACCTCCCCCTAGGTGAAGCGTACTAGCTCCTACTATGGGACTGACAATTCTTCCAGCCGGACACTGATTTTAAGCGTGTGGTGCGTATGAAATCCCTGGAAGGATTTTCAGTTCCACAGGAGATGTAGAAAGTGGTGCCCAGTCAGTTTCACCCAGGAGGAGGTTTCTCCTCAGTCAGGAAAGTGTGATAGTTGAAGCCAGTCATTTTCACCTAGGAGCAGTTTCTCCACAACCAGGAGAGCCGGCCTTATCCCTTTAGTCAGTTTTTCCCCGGAAGTCTTGTCTCTCACACAGCAGAGGAACACAGAGAAACCTAGTCAGTGTTACCATGAGAGCATACCCAGGAGAGGTACGTTGTGGACCCTAACCACGTTCCCCATCGGAGATGTTAATACACACGGGTACGGGTACAGTCTGTGGAACCTAGCTAATTTCAATCAGGGCAGGTTTTTCTCTCATGTCAGAGGGAGGTCCTTGATCCTAGTCGGTTTCACGTCTAAGTGCCTTCTCCTCTGAGCAGGAGAGCCAGCTGTATTGCCCTAGTCAGTTTCACCCTGAAAGCGTTCCTCTCTCCCACAGCAGAGGTACATTATGACACCTAGTCAGAATAAGTTGTTGAGGTAAATTGTGGGCCCGAATCACCATTGCCATTAGAGAGGTTCACCTCCGCATACAGGGCTAGGTGGTTTCACTGGAGAGGAAGATAGTTGAAGCTAGTTGATTTAGGGACCACCAAGTACCTCTCCTGGGTACTTTCTGACTGTATCTATGGCATGGTTGCAGTGTGAAACTGACTAGGGCAATACCGCTGGCCCTCCTGGTAGAGACGAAACCAGAGAGCAGACGCGGCTCCCCTTCCAGGGCGTTGGGGCGCTGACCCCCCAAGCGCCCCGCCAGGTGCCGCACCGCCGCTCATAGTAAAATAAAAACAAAAAAACCTCCCCATCGATTCCCCGCCGCCCGCAGCAGCCTCTGCCTTGCCTTTGCTTCAGAGCGGAGGCTGCTGCAGCACTGTGGTCAATTTCATGTCAGTTTCACTGAAACTGACCACAGTGCTGCAGCAGCCTCCGCTCTGAAGCAAAGGCAAGGCAGAGGCTGCTGCGGGCGGCGGGGAATCGATGGGGAGGTTTTTTTGTTTTTATTTTACTATGAGCGGCGGTGCGGCACCTGGCGGGGCGCTTGGGGGGTCAGCGCCCCAACGCCCTGGAAGGGGAGCCGCGTCTGCTCTCTGGTTTCGTCTCTACCAGGAGGGCCAGCGGTATTGCCCTAGTCAGTTTCACACTGCAACCATGCCATAGATACAGTCAGAAAGTACCCAGGAGAGGTACTTGGTGGTCCCTAAATCAACTAGCTTCAACTATCTTCCTCTCCAGTGAAACCACCTAGCCCTGTATGCGGAGGTGAACCTCTCTAATGGCAATGGTGATTCGGGCCCACAATTTACCTCAACAACTTATTCTGACTAGGTGTCATAATGTACCTCTGCTGTGGGAGAGAGGAACGCTTTCAGGGTGAAACTGACTAGGGCAATACAGCTGGCTCTCCTGCTCAGAGGAGAAGGCACTTAGACGTGAAACCGACTAGGATCAAGGACCTCCCTCTGACATGAGAGAAAAACCTGCCCTGATTGAAATTAGCTAGGTTCCACAGACTGTACCCGTACCCGTGTGTATTAACATCTCCGATGGGGAACGTGGTTAGGGTCCACAACGTACCTCTCCTGGGTATGCTCTCATGGTAACACTGACTAGGTTTCTCTGTGTTCCTCTGCTGTGTGAGAGACAAGACTTCCGGGGAAAAACTGACTAAAGGGATAAGGCCGGCTCTCCTGGTTGTGGAGAAACTGCTCCTAGGTGAAAATGACTGGCTTCAACTATCACACTTTCCTGACTGAGGAGAAACCTCCTCCTGGGTGAAACTGACTGGGCACCACTTTCTACATCTCCTGTGGAACTGAAAATCCTTCCAGGGATTTCATACGCACCACACGCTTAAAATCAGTGTCCGGCTGGAAGAATTGTCAGTCCCATAGTAGGAGCTAGTACGCTTCACCTAGGGGGAGGTACCTCCTCAGCCTGGAACCTCATCAAGGTCTTCCATGTACTTTCTTATTATTATTTTATTATTATTAACAAACATTTATATAGCGCCAGCAGTGTACCTGGCACTTTACAAAGTAATAAAACAGACACGGTCCCTGCCCCTAGGGCTTACAATCTGAGAGACAGGAGCTGGGG
>QEPC01006070.1:236273-324290 GCA_003113815.1 Sphenodon punctatus | reverse complement strand
CTCCTTAAAACTCACCTCTTTCGCTCTGCTCTGTCTGACTCTTTATCCTGCTGAGCCACTATTTCCTATACCTACGGTCTGTTTACCCTTATCCTTGCCACATGGACCTGCCTGCTGTCATTCTCATCATAACCAAGCCAAGTACATGCACTTGAGACCTCACATCTTCATGAATGTTAGACCCCTGGTCTCTTCCTCTGTTCCCCTTCCTATGTCTCATGTCTCTCAGACTGTAAGCCCTAGGGGCAGGGACCGTGTCTATTTTAATACTTTGTAAAGTGCCAGGTACACTGCTGGCGCTATATAAATGTTTGTTAATAATAAATAATAATAATACACATCCCTTTGCTTCTCTGACAACACTGCATCTAGGGAGCTGATGCAGTGACATTATCTCTATGAGCTGTTACAGATGTGGTGACATCCCCCACCTCTAAAAGACCATCAATCATTTGCTGAACTGGAAGAGAGACAGCAGTGTGTGTTCCCCCAGCCCACACATGCTCCCAGCACACCCACACAGTCTCATAAGAGACAGAGTATAGCATGGATTTCTGTGCCAGAGATCTGACACCCTTCACCAAAACTGAAATGCATTTTAGAGAATGCAAAGGAAAGGCCAAGGTGCACTCTATGGCTGGCAGTCATTTTATGGCTATAGTCCTATAGCAGATTATGTCAGTGGCTCCAATCCTGCTTTTTCTTTGGTTGCATTTACCACTTGTCTCTTGAAGCCTCCACTATGCTACAGAGCAGTAGACCATAATCAAAATTCCCTTTGTGAAATTGAGTTTACCTCAGGGAACAGAGGCCTAGCTAGCTGAACTGAAGGCTCTTCACCCTGGACTGCATGCCTAGAAATAACCTACAATACTGTGCTTTCCTCAGTACAGAAGAACCATTAGAAGAAGCCTGCCACCTAAAGGGGGGTTTAATGTAAAAGATTCTTTCATTTGTTTCTAGAATTTCAAAGGCCAAAACATTATATTTGGAAAAAAGATCATGAATTATGCTTATTCTAATACTCTCCCCCTCCCATCCATCCCTCCCTCCCTCTCTCTCATACACATGGCCCCTCTAAAGCACACGCAGTCACTCAGTACCCCCCTCCCTCCCATCTCTCTCACACACGGCCCCTCTAAGCATATGCAGTTACTCACTGCCCCCCCAGCACACACACACTATCACTTACTGCCCCCTCCCTCCCTCCTTCCCATCTCTCTCTCTCTCTCACACACACACACACATGGCCCCTCTAGCACACAGTAACTCACTGCCCCCCTCCCTCCCACTCACTCACACACTGCCCTCACCCACTGTGTGGGTGACAGATACACTCTATCACTCCATCTTTCGAAGAGCAGCCAGGCTCCACTGCTGGGGCAGACTGGACTGACACGACTGAAGAAGCTGCTGCCACTGCCTCCACTGAAGAAAAAGGAGGAGCTGCTGCCACCGTGGCTGGACCTGGGGCCACCACTGCTACAGCTGGAGCCATCATTTTGAAAGTGCTGGGATTCCTACATGTGTGCACATGCAACAACCCTGTGTTCCCTATCTTGCATCCTGGGAAATGTAGTCCCAGCATGCAAGGTAAGGAACATGGCGCCAGCTCTCATGCCCACACATGCAGGGACCCCGGCACTTTCAAAATGTTGGCTCCAACTGTAGCAGTGATGGCCCCAGGTACAGCAGTGGGGCCAGCAGCTCCACCTCCTCCTTCTTCAGCAATGGCAGCAGGCTCCAGCAGCAGGCGGGAAGGTGGTTGGTTGGTTGGGGGGGGGCGGCATAAGTTCCTCCCCCCCCAATCCATGGACGTAGCTAGGTTGGAATGAGCCCCTGGGCCAAGAAGTCAAGATGGGCCCCCCTCTTTATGTCCCAGCGGCGGGGCTAGGGGTGCTGCCTGGCTCAGCAGGCCTGGGGGCACTGCTATCAAACACACAACACACCCAAAATGCAGCCAGCCTACTAAGTGCATTATGTCACGTAAAGAGACCTATATAGAACTAGTTCAGTTGTGTCCCCATAATCAATTCACGCTGCCCCCACCCCATAACCAGTTCATTTGTGCTCCCGGGGCAGCATGAATCGATTATATGGGGGGCACAAATGAACTAGTTATGGGATGGAGGTTTAAAGACAGTATTCCTTAGCAATAATGTCATTAAGAAGAGTTATTGAAATAGAAGTCATAATAATGTCAGAACCATATTTGCAGATTTTCCAAGATAGAATAGATATTGCTTTACATCCTAAATTCCTACCTAAGATAGTATAAGTAAGACAGTTGTGAGAATGTGGCCCTTTTTACACAGATTTCAGCGTGTTCATGGGTGGGGGTGCCCTGTGTGAACAATGCGGTGCCTGCGATGAGTAGGGGTGCACGCTCCTGCCTAATACACATCTCCCGCCTAATACACATCTCCACTCATCCCCATGCATGGAGCAACTGTGGAAAATGGCGGTTGCTCCATCGGTGCGGATGAGTGGGGATGCATGTGCGGCCACGTGCACGCCCTACCCATGCACGAACATGCCCACGGACCCCCCCACCTGATGGAGCCACACAAAAAGGGCCTGTGAGGAGCTACTTGAAGAACAGAAGGTTGCTGCCTTGTAAACCAGGTTCTTAGAGATGTCTCCTAACATTCTCACAACACCCAACCTTCTAGCCCCACATGGAATTTTCTTATATTCCTAGAAAGGGTTGGAAGGAACTGTCATTCTGAGGGGGAAGAGTGTTTTTTATACTAGAGGAGCTTGAGACCATCGCGTTGAATAGGGTGAGCATGCACAACCCAGTTGTGAAAATGTTAGGAGTTATCTCGAAGAACCTTCTTTACAAGGCAACAACCTTCTGATCACTCACATGAACAGCTTTATGGGAATGTCCTGGTGCCATCAGTGTCCCTGTCCCATCGGTGTCCTGGTGTTCCACTGCACAGCAGCACTACCAGCATGCAGAGGCAGGTGAGGGATGGGGACCCCGCCATGATGTGGGGGTGCCATGCACTCAGACCTCCTTCAGCCCAGGCTGCCCCTGCGGGGCCAGGCAGCAGCCCCTGGGACCTAGCGGCCCTCGGCTTTATGCCAGTTCGCTCAATGGACGCTATGCCTCTGCCCCCATCCCTCCCCCTGTTGTGATATGATTTTTGTCCAACAAAGATGCCAATTTTCTTGCTACAATGTAACCAAAGCAAAAGTGGTTCTTTTGACACAAATATGCCAGAAGACATTCAATGCTATTGTAACCTATTATTTGCTGAAATGTAACCAAAGTACACTGGATATAGAATCATAATATTGTAACAATGAAACTTTTGTGTAAACCATTGTGTTCATTTAAGATTACATAGATGTTAAGTTAGGTAAGGCATTAGTTTGGTTTTTACTCTTGAGAGTATGTAGAATGTTGTAAGTTAATGAAGGCATTAGTTAGCATATGCGTTGATTAATTGACTTAGATAAGGAACAAATGTGTGAGGAGTAAACAGTCAAACGGTCAGAGAGGAAGTAAATTACAGGGTAGTATGTGAACTGGTGTGAAGGAGGCAATATTCCTGTCTATTAGGTGCCTGAGAGAAAGCAGAGACCTTGTGTTCCCAAGCAAAACTGGATAGTTTATAACTCACAGGGACAGTGGGAAGGTCAGAGGCTGATAACAGAACCAAATGGTACCAGAGAACAAGATGACTTGGTCAGACAATAAGGCGCCTCCAAGAGGGGGTTGTGGGGTGCTCAGTGCCAGGGAGTCAGGCCCTTGCTCCGGAAGGAGGAGGGGTAGGACCCTATCGGTCAGGGCAAACCCCTAAGCCAATGACTAGGCAGAAGGTACCCCCAATCTGAGCAACCAATGGGAGTGCTCCACAGGTTTAGCACTGACAACCCCGCACTCTGAATAGTCATAAGGCAGTCACTGGATAAAAAGGCTAGCCCCAGACAGAGAAGTTGCCTTTCACGGTACCTGCTTCGCTAGCTCTTTGATTAGAGCGCCGACAGGATCGGTGATTGTGTCCACTCTGGAACTTCTCCTTAGGACGTTCTGCAACTTGCTCCACAGCTAGGCTCTCTTTCTCTCAAGGCGTTTGGGCCCCCTTCCTGCCCTCCTTCTGAAACCAGACCGTGGACCTCTGATCACATAAGAATACATGCTTTTTATGTGTTTGAAGTAGTCAAGGGTAGATGAGGGATCATATGTTAAGGTGCAAATGCTTCATTATAATTGGTATGTTAAATTGTTCTGCTATCATTGAATAAAAGGTCTATTTGATTAAACAAAAGAGTCATTATTAGAAATAGAAAGAGGAGTAATTCCCCACCCTCTCAAAACAGTAGTATTTCCACTCAATCCCGAGAATTAAAAGGGATCTGCTTCACCAGGGTGCAGAAAAACAGCCGAAGCCCTTTTAGAAAGGGACCTGTTTCACCAGGGTGCAGAAATGCAGTGAACCCCTTTTATATTCTTTCACCCCCAAGCTGCAGGGAGAGAGGGGGGACTCGGTAGGGAAGCTGCTGCTGCTGCCACCACTGATTTCAAAGCCGGCGCACAGGGAAAGACCCACAGGTCACACTCCATGCATGCATGGCAAATGACTGGTCTGGCTTTAGCAGCAGCGGCTCCAGAACCAGCAGCAGGGGAAGCAGCTCCTCCTCCTCCTTCTTCAGTGGCAGTGGTGGGCTCCAGCAGCAGGTAAGCAGGCAGGTGGTCGGGTGGAGGGAGAGGCATAAGTTCCTCCCCCCCACCTCCTTCACCCAAGCCATGGGGGATGGGAATCTCAGCCCTAGAATGTTGATTTGATCCACACTGCAGCACACATATAGCATTATGTGTCATGCCATAGACAAAAGAGACATCTTCTAGCCCCCAAAATGTTGTTTTAAAACCACAGCAAGAACCCCAAAATCCACAAGTGGGAAGTAGACAGTCTGAATTTTCCCACATGGTCAGCCTTACAGATACCCTACAGCAACAAAAGGATCAACAAAATAAATAAATAATAGTCACCAATAGTTGTAAAAGGGCTGAAAATTCCAATGCAAAGCAATGGGAGGCTTTGCACTGGAATTCCAATGCGCCTTAGCTTATCATAATAAGTGCCATACTGGGCCAGACTAATGGCACACTGAGCCCAGCATCTTGTCTCCCGTTAACCATTCTCGGTTGCACTGGAGAAGTACCCAACAGGTCATATTATATTATTATTATTATTATAAACATTTATATAGCACCAGTAATGTGACCTGGTGCTGTACAGAACATAGAAATAGACAGGTCCCTGCCTGTGGCTTACAATCTAAAAGACAAGGAGCGGGAGACAGGGAGAGGGGACAGTGGGAGAGACAGGGGAGAAGACCAACAAACATTCAGGCGGATGCGAAGTCTCAGGTGCGTGTGCTTGGCTTGGTTACAATCAGGTTGGTTGCAGCAGTCTGCAGAGGAGGGCAGACAGTAGGTATATGGGGACGACTAGCAGGCATTGGGAAAGGCGGTGAGGAAAAAGTGGGTCTTGAGGAGGAATTTGAAGGAACGGAGGGAGGGGGCAAGGCAGATGTGGGTAGGGAGAGAGTTCCAGGCATGGGGGGCAGCGAGGGAGAAGGGTTGAAGGTGCTTAGGTGAGCAGGAGAAACGAGGGAGAGTGAGGGAGGGGACAGAGGAAGAGTGGAGAGCACGTGCAGGAGTGATCCATTCCGTTGTTCACGTCCAGCTCCCAACAGTCAGAGGTTACATTCCCCCAACCTACTTGGCTAATAGCCATTAATTGACCTATTCTCTGAGAACTTATCCAAACTTTTCTTTCTTTCACCTAGCTATGCTACCTGTTTGTAACCATATCCTCTAGCAAAAACTTCCACAAGTTAATTGGGCATTGTGTGAAAAAATACTTTCTTTTATTTGTTTTAAATCTGCTACCAGTTAGTTTCGTGGACTGTCCCTAGTTCTAGTAGTATTTGAGAGGGTAAATAACTCTCTATTTATTGATTGATTTCATACCACTCATTTTATAAACTTCTATCATATCCCTTCTAAGTCATATTTTCTTCAAACTGAAGAGCCCTAACCTATCAAGCCTCTCCTCGTATAGAAGTTGTTCTGTACCCTTGGTTATTTTTGTTGCTTTTCTCTGTACCTTTTCCAGTTCTACTATATATATTTTTAGATAAGGAAATCAAAACTACACACAATATTCAAGGTGGGGTTGCACCATAGATTTATGTAGCAGCATTATGAATGTTTTTGTTTTAACCTCTATTCCTGTGTGAATAATTCCTAACACTATTTGCCTTTTTGACAGCTGCTGCAAGTAGAGCGGACTCCAAGATCCTTTTCCTGAGTGGTAACTCCTAATTTAGAACCCAACATGGTTTAGGTATAGTTTGAATTATTTTCCCCTATGTGTATCACATTGCACTTGTCAACATTTAATTTAATCTGCCCTTTAGTTGCCCAGACTACAAGTCTTGCAAGATCCTTCTGTCTGTCCCAGTCTCAACTATCTTGAATAACCTTGAACATTTTTAGACGTGACGTTGCCACACAGATGCACCCATCCCACATGCATCCAAATGCCCGTTTGAAGGTGGTGTGTATGTGTGGGTGCCCACTCCCATGATCCACGCAACCACCACCCATGGCCACTCACAAAGCAGTGGAGAAAAAGCTGGGTTGCTTCGTGTGGAGACAGGCAAATCCGTGTGTGGGGAGGGCCCCACACACATCCCTGGCCTGCATGAACTGGGCCACCCACCCACCCAGGGGACAGGTCCGCTGGCACCATGCGGAAACAGCACTGCAACAGCCAGAGTGACACAGTGACTGCTTGCGAATTGGTCCCTCCCATCCTGCCCACAGCCCTACTGGGAGACCATCCCCCTGCGGGCCCCAGACACACAGGCCACACATCCCACAGGCCCTGCACCTAAGGGCATGCCCTGGGCACAGGAAGAGACCAGGGCTGGCAGCTGCCTGTGTGGAGAGGCCAAAACACAGGAGAAACCTGTGAGATGCCCCTGAAATGAATCAGTATAGCAAGTCATTCCCAAGGAGATGGTGCAGCTGGGGTACAATACAAACATGTCCCAGTGCCAGAAGCAGGCAAAGGACTGGAGAAGTGGATACAAGTTGGTCCACAAGAACAACCTGCTGTCCGGTTGTGCCACGCACACACAGCCATTTCACAAGGAGCTGGACACGTTCTTCCACTGCCCCATCTCCATTTATAGTGCATGAGATCTGCCTGGAGTAGATTCAGGACTGGAAGCATCTGCTGAAGATCCGCAGGCACTGCATGAGCTGTCCCACTCCCAGAGCACCAGATAGAGCTGGGCCCAGGGTAGGCACCCATGATGTACTGATGTACTAAATCTCACCGTGGAGAGATGGCTGTCCTGTATGAGATGTGGACCCAGCGGGACATCCAGCTAGCTCTGGGCAGCAGGGATCATGCCTATATCACAAAGTAAAGTGTCCCATTTAGCTTTCTTTACCTGCCCCCACTCCCCCCGCTCTAGAAGGGTATGTGCGCCTGCGCGCTTCAGGAATTCAGGAGACAAACATTCACAGTTCAGCCAGCATCCCCCAGACTATGAAGTGCAGAACTAGCTACTTTAAAGCAGTGGTATGTAGGCAGCCAGCACCCAGCTCAGCTCTGGGGGAGTTTGGGACGGGGAGGGGGAGAGAGAGAAGCTTGGGGCTGGACTACATCTGGTCTGCACATCTGGCCTTTACATGGACGAGTCACCTGTCTGTTTTACCTTTGAGGACTCTGTGCTTTTGCAGATCTCAAGGTCTCTGAAATGACCACTCTGATTTTGAACTCCAAAGAATAGCCTTTTTGCAAAGCCTCTGGGGAGAAAGCAGACTACCACCACCCACCTGGGGAATTTCTGCTCCTGCCATCCAAGGTGTTCCGTTTACTGTTGCCCAAGAGGGCTGGAGGACTGCAGAGAGGGAGGAGGGAGGGGATTGGTGGGGGGAGGGTTCCAAGGGAGTCAGGAGCTAGAGAGAGAGGGCTCTGTCTCTATCTCCATAGGGGCCTGGGGGTCAGGGGCTGCCCCTGGGTAAGCCTGGTTACAGGAGGAATTGTGTCTGACTAGGAGAAATGGACTGAAAGACTGTGTTTGTGTGAACTGAGGGTAATGGACTGATATGGGGGACTGTAAATAAAGGATACTTGTGAGATCTCACGTGAGCGGGTCTCACTGGGGTGTGGATCTTGATAAGACTTTACCACAAAGGCCACCCTATTACAGCCACCTTCTTGTGGGATAATACTGTTCTCGAGGTCATCCAACCTTGAGATCATATTGGATATATGCTTTGTGCTAACCTTTGGCCTTGCTTGATAGGCCTCTGTCTTGGAGATGGGGATGAGCTGTTTATGCCTGCATGTCTCCTTACTCTTTCTAGCCTTCTTTGAGGCTCCTTTACACTCAGTTTAAGGGACAGAAGGCTCCTTAGGAGGGAGATTTTTCTCTGCAAGGGTGGAATGTTGGAAGGGACTCTGTGGTTGCAAATTGGAAGTGGGATGTACCCCTGACCGCCCATGTGGGAGGGACCTAAGGACCCAGGGTTCATAATGTCCACATGCAGCAGCGACTGAAACATGGCCTGTAGTTGAGTCATATTTATTAACATTTATACCCCACCATTTCCCAAAGGCTTGGGGTGGCTTACAAAAGACATAGAATACAATCTCCTCTACAAAAAAACCAACCCACTCCAACAGCTTCCCACCTAATCCCTCTCCCCACGCGCCAAATGCTTTAACAAAAATAGAAGTTTTACACTGCCTCCAAAAGATGCTCAGACCTGGACTCAAACAGTCTTCCAGCAGGAGGGAGTTTCACAAATTTCCCCACAATATTAGAAGAAAGGACCCCCATCATCTGATGGACCAAGTCCAAGGGCTGCTCAGACTGGGATTTCCCACCCCCTGCCCCCCTCCCAAGACAAGGGGTGTGGGAGCTTGCACTTTATTAGGTGAAACTGGCTTAGACAGTCTTTTGGGTTTAGGTTTAGCTTTGTCCTGCTTGTCAGTCTTGGAAGCTTTTATAGTTGTTGCCCCCTCCCCTGCTTCTGCATTGGGAGATTGGGAGATGATCACCTCTAAGAGAGAGCTACAAAGAGAGCCCAGAGTCCACCATCTTGAAAAAATGAACGGGGAGGAAGGGAGTTGCACGCACCTGCTCTGTTTCTAAGTGCTGAGATTAGGCACACAGATTGTGGTGGACCTGCTTTAGTCCAGTCTGCACCATGACTAAAGCAGGAATCATGGGGCCTGTGCGGTTGATTCAACATAGCAGCCATGTCACTTAGAAAAACCTTGCCTGCAAGCAGAGCAAACAGAGAAAATGGTGACATGAATCCCTTTGCCTAGATGCCATGGCAGTGCTGAATGAGAGCTAGCACGTGAGCATTGGTGATAAACTAGGTCGGTCTCTGTCCCCATGTCTGGGTGGGGGTGGGGAGAGGAGTGTCCAACACATACATAGCACTTCGTTGCAGGCAGGGTGTGTGTGCGCGCGCACACGGCGTGCACAGGTATGACTGGAAAGCGACCGATGTGCCTCCTCCACCAATCTATGCTCTATCCCCACAAGTGAGGGGAGGAGGTAGAAGCCAATATGCCAACAGCATTCCCCAGAAAGAAGAAAAAACAGATGGGGGGCAGGGAAGTGACAAAAACAGCTGTCCCGAGTAAGTTGGGACTGTGGAGCGGGGCTAAGCACAAAGCAGCTACTGCTCCACTTGCGAGCTGGATTGGCAAAACACAAGCCTGAACATGCAGCAACTGTAGGTTGGGGAAGGGAAAGCCTTCTCAGAGAGGAGCCAACAAAAATAAAATAAATAAATAAATAAAACTGGGGGCTCTGGAAGCAGCTTTACTCACCTATGAGAGTTCGTAGATGAGGAAAGACCACACAGATCCTTTTGAGAAAGGGTCGCAGCTCTGTAGACCTTGTTCTGTCAACTTGCAGATGGAGGCAGAGAGAAAAAACTGTTCTCTCTTGCATAGGGCCTGGCCCTTTATACCTGGTGCCAGTTCAGTTATAGTTTGCCACCTGCTGGTCTGAACATGGTGGTAGCAAGCCATTGACCAGGAATGCTGTGCATCCAGATCGACGGAGAAAGGTTAACCATATGACACTTCAGTGGCTGAGCATTGTGCCCAGGAATTTCCTACAAAGAATTTGGCAAACCTATTTAGGAGCCCATCCACACTGGAGTCCTTTTAAGGCCCTTTGCCCTCCAGAAAGCATTCCCTGTTGCAGCCTCACAAGCCCCTTTCCATTTCTTGAAGCTGAAATACTGGAGGTGGCATGCAGACACTGGCAGGCCTGAAATGAACAATTGTAGCAAATACTGTTGCTGGCGGAAACCAGTCATTCATCTTCATTTGCACGATGAGGAAGCTTACTGGCTTTTTCGCTATTATTTGCTGTTTGAACACAACATGAACTGAGTTGCTACCAACTATGTGTAGCAGTTTTTGCTTTATATACCTGCTAAATGATGCTGGAAACTGATGCATAAGGACAGTACTAAAAAATCCTGGACAGTTCTGGAAAGTTCCAATCTTCCATGGGTGCTTGAGAGCAGGCTCCCTGGGCAGAGCTGGGGGTTCAATGTGGCCCTGAGCAGGCTCAATTGTGTCTCTAAGAGGTGGTGCATCAGGGGTTGGAGGGTTGGGATGTGGCCTGAGCAGCCCTTCAATCTCCCTCTTTGAGGGCTCTCCTGGTAAATCCTGGAGTCTCATCCTCCACTCTTCTACAGCATGGAAAGACAGCATTTCATAGACGTTTTAGCCTTTCCAGACGTGACCTGCTCTAAGGCAGAGTAGGCATTCATCGTGCTGATCAGGGTGAGGCAGGATACAAGAGTATGTCTGGCACTGCTTGAAGCCTGCCTTTTTTACAGGAGCGATCATACTGTGGGCGTGAGGCCCAGACCCTCAAGGAGGCTGTCTATGTGTGGGCCAATCTACCCAAGTAGAACTGAGTAAACTACTAAACTACCTAGTAAACAAAATTATTAGGACAGAGAACAGTGACATACAAAATGTTCCTCGAAGATGGCCAACAATGGTTGGCAGAAAATGAGGGAATGCTCCATCTCTCTCCCTTATACCTCTTCCTCTCGTAAGACTACTGAGCAACAGGGGAGGGAGCAGACTTGTAGTTTTCATAACCTTCCTTTCAGGAAGCAGTTTTACTACTGTGCAGAGACACATGTTCCTCCAGGTGATGCTTGTGAGCAGTCACATCCCATAAGTGAGAATCGCAGAGGCACTAAGACAAACACAGTTTTGGCTCCAAGATCTAAGGGTAAATTTTCATTATGTCAGGAATTATCAGACATTTGGAGAAAACCTCAGCCCCTTCCAAAAATGAAATTTTCTACAGGAAGAACTTGATGGAAGCTCATTGACCAATGGCTCTCTGCAATGCAAACACAGCCCAGCATGCACCTGACCTCCCAAGTGCTTTGATTCCAACAGGCATCAGCAGTTGGAGAAGACCCTCCCCATCAAAAGGAAAAATCAAACGTGTCCAGAAGTTTAAAATATTTTATTAATAAAAAACACAGTACAACAATCAAACAGGAAAGATCACTCTGAACACAGGGTCACAGAAACCTCCCATCCAAACTGCACAATCTCTGGTCCAGGTAAGGCCTCCTTCCTGAGCCGAGTGGCTACAGGAGCCTGCAAAAGGCCAAAAGAAGAGAGGATGGAATGGGTGTAAAAATGGGGACAGAAGGGGGGTCCCCTCCACAGTTGTGGGCATAGAAGCACCCACAAAATTTCAGCCCCCTGCTACTCCTGCAACAGCACGCACACCCACCTGTGGAGGGGCTGCCCTCTGCACTGCTCTGCTTCCTGTTAGCAACTGAATTTCCCAGAAACTAGACAACTGGGTGGAACTGAAACCACTTTGGGCTAGACCAACTGTTCCTCACCCTCTGCCAGTGGGATGGGGTGACCTGTTTGGATGCTCCAATAAATTCCACAGATTTTCCTTCTTTAAATCGACTCCCCATAGATCTGGGGCTCTGCTCAGAAAGCCTTCTGCACCTTACTTGTGGGTTCAGAATCTGATCAATGACACGGTACTGAAACAAAAAACCCAGGAAAATAGAAAGCCCTGAGCTTCAGCAAAGGCTAAGTAAGCCATGTAGATATACAGCTCATAGTAACAGGCTATCCCCAGACAGAAGACAAGCAAGCACCAAGGACAAGCAAGCTCCAACCCATGGTAGCAAGTCATTTGGGATGAGCATGGAGATAAGATTCAGAAATAAACTCCTTTTGTTTCAAAGCATTCAAAATGGAAATATTTTCAATGGCCTGACATTTTTCAGATTGTAAAAGGTCTGAAAAATTTATATCACTCAGTTTCCAGAAAAGAAGAATTTTGGGGAATACTGTAAAACAAGATACAGTAAATTTGGATTACAAAGATAAGAAGTCTGGCTAGTGCAGCAGAAATGAAAATTTGTCATGAAAAGCTTTTTTTTTTTGCTTTTTTTTTTTTAAAGAGTGCTCAAACACTTTTTTTTTTTTTTTTTTGGTAAGAGTGGAACTCAAGTGTAGTTGGGCAACTGCTGGACTTGCCCCCCTGGCTGGGTACATGGAAGGATTAATTACCTCCGTGAGGGTACTATTTTTAATGGGACTGCCTCCCCAGGCAGGTAGCAGAATGGGAGGGAACAAGGTTCCACTTCCAGGGACAGAGTTTCATTGCACAGTCTCCTGACACTAGCACCAGGTCCTAGAAGCTGATAGCATTTAAAAGCATTTCACACCACTTACACCCAGCATCCAGTACTTGCACCCACCATATCACCTGCATTTTCAGCTAATTAAGTAAGCAATAAAGTAACACTTTGCATTGTTAATACTAGAGGTGAAAAGAGCAGCAGAATAACTGTTTGTGGGTTGGTGGGGTTTTTTGTTTGTTTTTTTAAAAATTTATTTTGAGCAGGTTGTAGTCAACCCAAACGACATTCGTCAAAACATTAAAGCAACTGATTTTTCTGCAATTTTGGTTCATTCAGTTTGGTTTGTTCAGTCCATTTATTTAATCCATTCCTGGTTTTTTGTTCATTTTCACCAGGAACAACTAAAATGAATGGTAAAAACTGGAAATAACCAAAACGAACCAACCAAATGGAACTACTGAACTGAAAATGTGTAATCAATTAACGAACACTATCTGTCCAATCTTCACTTCATTTGTTTTGGGTTGGATTGTTTGGAAGCAACTCATTTGCTCATTTTGGTGAGTACCCATTTCAGTTCTAATTAGTACCTTCATCTGAAGATCTCAGAACACTTTGCTGGAGTTTTTTTTTTTAAAAAGCCTGGCAACACTGAGGTGGTATGCCCATTTGACAGGCAGGGAAACTGAGGCACAGAGGGGAAGGACTAGCTCAAAGTGATAGACCAGAACCAGTAGACCTGTCTGCTATCTGCTTTCATCACTAGCAAGCGCTGTCTTCCCACGTGAAGGGGAGGAGATAAGGTCTACCCACATTAAGGCACAGAACAGACTTGATCTCTCTTTTGCCCTGGGGAAGCAAGCAACAGGTACTCCAGCACCCTACCCACTTTCCCAAAACAGCTGGAGGATTTTGCTATAATGAGGAACTGTGAAGTTACCAATGTATTTATGCTTCAGTGTTGACTGCCTGCTGAGATGAAGGACAGCAGCTCATGGGGATGCAATGCTGCTCCAGGAACTGGTACAGGGAGCCATACAAATACTAGCACCTCTGACATCTGAACAAAGTGCTTTGCCCTAACAGATACAGTGGTAACATGGACAAGGAGCAAAGGACAGACATTGCCTTCCTCCAGTCTACACGGGAGCCTATATGCATCACCTCCAAACACACCAGCCTCCTGGACAACCACAGCAAAAGGGACTTGGGCCCATACATACAACACACAGGGACAACTAAGCATGACTTTTAGGTCCCAACATGAAACCTCCAGTGTTCACCTGCACAGGAAAGCAGAGCCAGTCCCATTTTGATAGGAATGGATCTAAGAACCATGCCTGCACAGACAGTGAGGCTGCTTTGAGTGTACCTTATTTCAATATAGCAACTCGCAACTGCTCCATTTCCACGGCTGTGGCAAAAGTGGCTATAGAGCTATATTAGGGTTTCTCTACATGAGAGGAAGAGACTTATGTTTAATGTGGGCTAGTTAACTTGAATAAATCCTAGCATAACCAAAGCAACTCCATTTTAAGTTCAGTCTAGTCTAGTCAGCTAATAGCCAAGCTATATGATTGACTTCAACTAGCTACAGTTAAAATCAGTGTAGATGGGCACCTGGACTTACTCAGATTAGTTAACCAGAGGAGACAACCCCACAAACATGTCATGTGTCCCTTTCCCTCTACCACAGCCAGGCTTGCAAGTATCCACAGAAGAGCTTGCACCCAGTTAAAATTCACACCTTAAATACGTGCAAGCCTAAAGCCATGTTCACTGCATTTTCCCCACTGGCAGCAACAGGGATAGAGCAGTGAACATGGGTCCCTGCGTATTGCATAGCCAACCCCTTGAAAAGTCCTAATTTCCAGAGAAGTGCTGGGGACGAAGTAGTTACCCTCTGGAAGTAGTGGTTACCCTCTGGAAATCCATCTGCACTGACTACTTTTTGAAAGTTTTGGTCATGAAAATGTCCATGGGAGGGCTCAATACTCAGTCTGTGTGTATCAGGTTCTTCGTTCTTGCTCATTTGTACAGCGTAGACGAGGACACTTAACCCCCAGAAGGCAACGAGGATGGCAGACAGCAACCTAGGGGTGCATTGTCATGAGCTTCCTCAATCAGCATTAGTTACTTCAGAATAACTAACATGTTTATACCACTCATTGTCACCCTGATCATGAGAACAACAGGGTGTTAGCATGTTAACTGCAGGGCACAAAATGTACAGGTGCCTGGTAGCCACTGGCGCCCAGAAAACTGAGGCTGGTGACTGGTTCAGGGGTGTAGTGGGGCAATAACGGCTTAATATCAGAATAAAGTCTGACAACTCATTTCTTTCTTTTTTGGGGCTCCCAGAGTTCAATCTGAAATTTCATGCCCTGTTAATTGTGTAACCACAAACCTCCTGCAGCTATGCACATGCCCAGACCAGCATCCTATTGCTTTTATGACCTGCTGTGCACTTTTCTGAAGCAACCAAAGCTATCACTGTTGGAGACAGGATACTGGGCTAAAATGGACCATCAGTCTGACCCAGTATGGCACTTATGTTCTTTTAAAAAATGGATAGAAAACCATTATTCTATTGCTCTTCATTATTAATTATTATTTTAAAAAACAAACTATATTTTTGGAGCCAAGTGGAATTGACCATATCCTGTCCAGACCCGCCAAAAAGGGGATTCATTCTCAACAACAGTTGCTCCCCACGTACTCAAGAGAAAACTCTTTCAAAAATAGACACATACCAGGAAGATGCATTTACCTCCAATATTATTCTTATGTAGAAAAGCATCCAATGGGTTGTATAAAAGTCACAAGATTTTAAAAATTACAATGGTAAAAGTTCTGCTCAAAGAGGGCTTAATGTCCCATTTGATATTTCTGAACACCTGAATATCCTACTGTGCTCCATCACAGATGCGTTTCCCACTGAAGCTCAAAATCAAAACCTATTGTCTCTGAGGAGTTTCTCCTGGTCCGTCTTATAGGAGCCACTGGATTATGAGGGGCTTGGGGAGTTCTCAAGGTGGGCCCATTTCCACTAGATCAGGGAGTCTAGCATGGGAGAGAGTTATTTGCTTTACTAGGACTGTTGGCACCCCAAATTTGTCCCAAGATCAGCCAGTCTTGCAGGCAGCCTACGAAGTGAAGAGCAGTGTCTGATCTGTATGGAGGACTCGTAGACCTATCTGTTACTCCATGCTCTGGAAACCAGCCTAAAGAGGCAGGGCTTGGGGCTGTGGTTGCTCCTTCCTTGCTATAATCAGTCTCCACTTAGGAAAGGTGGCCCTTCAGCAATGGTGATCTTGCTATAGCCACCTGACAGGAGTTTAAATGCACATCCGAGTTCAGCCAGTGCTTCATGAAGGGCTAGATAAACTGGCATTTAACCTTGTGTCACCTGTCAGCATGAGGATTTTAACAGGCCTAAGAAGGGTCTGTCGAATGCCCAGGGCCAATCCCAAGAACCAGCCTCGCAAGGAGCAGGAGAACAGTGGCATGTGATAAGCTGATCTCTGGAAGGCAACAGATTCAAAAAAGGAAGGGTCAACACTTCATAGATTTGCAGGCCAGAGGGACCATTCCCACCCCCTGCATCCTAAAGGCCAAAGAAACTAATTTTGCCATCCGTGTCTAGCTTTGAGAGCTATTCTCTGGATTTCAGAATCACTCATTAACATTCTAATAACGCCTTGCAGAGCTCCGCCCAGTGCCTGCAGACCCATGGCTTTAAGAGGCAGTGCCAGACCTGTCTCCTAACCAATGTTACAGAGATCCTGCTCCCCTGATCCTGGACCTCTTCTCCTCTCCTGCCTTCACTTCTCCTTGTTTTGCACCAGGAGGCAGAGCAGGCTCTCCCTGGCAGGCACTCCCCACCCTGGTGACTGACTGACCCACAAGAGAGTGAGAGACAGACAGACAGACACACACGAGTGTCCGGAAAAATCTTCCTATTTGACTTCCACCCCCCCAAAACAGGGAACAGGGTAGAATTTCTAATAAAGCAAATGGACCAACACGTCTTTGTTGCTCCTTGGAAATCCAAGGTAAATCCCTGAACAGGCTGTGCACACCTGGCTCCAGCCTTCCAGAGGGACAGAAAAACACACTTGATGGGGCCATGTGAAGGCTGGCGTTAGAGAGGTCCGACTGTTCTACTGTACAGCAGGATCCCTTCCCACACTCCCCTACAGTCAGATCAGTTCATCAGTTCCAATTTCTGCAACAACTTTCCCTTTGTTTTTCAGCTCCCACAACTTCCCCCATTGTTTCCAGTACCAATGCAATGCATTCCCTCAGCTGATGGTTAGACATCCACATGCACCCAAGAGATTAGACAAGCGACAGGCAGGAAGCCCAGTGCTGTCAACATAGCTCAGTCAGAACTCACAAGACAGGGCCCCAGGGAGTCAGATGATCTGAGTTGGTTTCTTTGCTTTCTGGGTTCTGACCCTTTACGATGCAGGTCTCTGTTAAAAGAAAGCCCTCTGCTGTATTTGGAGGACTCCAGGAGATAGGGATTTCTGGAAACACCCAGCCTTATTAGAGTTGGCAGCAGTGCCTGCCCCAGGGTGAGGGAGTCCAGGACAGGCAGCTCAGTAGGCAGTCACATGTGACAGCACTAGGAAGCTGGACTGCTCAACTGGAGCTTGTCCGCATCCTAGTGCAGCAGCTTGTTGAGAGAAGACACATGGCCTCACCCCAACATTTCCCTCCTGCTGCCAGTCCCCAGCTGCCCCACAGCACAGGCTACGTGCACAACAAGGGAACTGAACTCTGCATCTCCTGGTCTCCCCCAGTCTATGTGCAACGATGAAAGCCAGATGGCACCACCGAGGCTGGTCCAAGGGCTGGGCAAGGAGCCCCAGACAATGGGGAAATGCAGGGATGGAGTCTCTCCTTAGCCCCATTCAGTCTCTGGGGGCCACGGTGCTGGGTCCAAGGCAGCCATGGGTACCAGGCAAGGCCTCTCACATCATGATATGCCGGCGGCGGTGTAGGGCCAGGTGGTCGGAGCGTGAGAAACTGCGGTCGCAGTCCGAGCAGCGGAAGGGCTTGATGCCTGTGTGCTTGCGGAAATGCCGGGTCAGCTCATCGGAGCGGGCAAACTTCCAGGTGCAGCCCTCCCAGGTGCATTTGTATGGCTTCTCTCCTGCAGAGGGCAGCAGAGGGCAGAGCTCAGGATCTCATATTCCACCACAGCAGATTTGAGGTGAAACAGGATTACATTTCATTTTAGAAAAATACTTTTTTTCTGAGGAAGTCAGATATTCCAACTAGAAAGCATCTACCAGCTCTGAAGAGTACAGCCACAGAATACAGATGAATGACGATGGGCTACACAGTGGCTCAGGCAGCAGTCCTCACCTAGCATTTCCTTCCTCGGGGATGGGATCCACTAGACTTTCGGCTACTTTGACAAATTTCCTGTCTGCTCTGGGTTATGCATGGGGTCAAGAGCACATGTCTCCCCCCACCAAGCTGGGCAATGGGTAGGAGGGGAGATAGAGATGCAGAAAATGACAGTGCCCTACCGTGGGTCATTGACCTGGTTAAGTGGGAGCCAAGAATATTAAGGGCCTCTCATTCTGCAAGACACCCAAGGACCTGCCTGGTTTTCAGAACCAGCAATAAATTCTACTCACTTCTGGCATACCTGCCTCTAAGACTTGAGAGCACAAGATACTCCCACCGAGAAACCACGGGTATCCAGTTCTTGGTAAGTGATTAGTCATTTGCTTCAGTAAAGGTGTTTGCTAACTAGCCCTAACCTTTGAACGTGGGTTTTTCCCCCATCCCCTGGTGGAAAAAACATGAAAAAATATGGTAATTCGTGGCTCTACAAGTTTGAGATTTTAGGACATTTTCACCAGCACCTCTGGGCATAACATACTCAAATTTCATCCAGATATCTGTTTGCAGGAGGGGGGGTATAAATATATTAAATAAATACATTAAATAAATATCTCTTACCGTTTGTCTTCTATAATAAAAAACACACACAAACAATGCCTGGGGTAAAAATTACCCCAGCGTCAATGGAGTTTTCCTATTGGTGTGGAAATTCACCCCAGCTTAAAAGCAGTCAAATCAACATTTTTAAAGGCCAGTTCAGACTGCAAGATGACATGGAAGGCAAGGTCACTTTAGACTGGCAGCAGCAATGAAGTTAACCCCTTCACTGCCACGAACGTCTGTCTGCCATCTTTGGATTTGATGGGAAACACACATTAGTGTCATACGTGCCAAAGAAGGGGAAAGCAGTAATCCTCTCCACAATGCACCATGACATGGTGGTGGAAGGAGATCAGAGGAAGCCTCAAGCTATCCTGCACTACAACAGTACCAAAAGTGGAGTGGACAATTTGGACCATCTAGCCACCACCTATACTTGTAAAAGAAAACCAATACGTGACCAATGGCATTGTTTTACAAGAAGGCAGGAGCTACCGAACACCAAACACCGGGGGTTTCGGTGTACGGCTCGTTCGGGGTTCGGGCTGTTCAGCCCAAACCGGTTTGGTTTCACCGAACCTGTTCGGGGGAACCCAGTTTTCCCTCCCCCCTCTAGGCTGCGCGGGTGAAAGGGGCGCCGGGACTCACCTCAAGCGTGGTAAAAATTAAAACAAAACAAGAAGCCATATTCTGTAGTTTGAATAAAAAATGTTATTGCAAAGAAAAACGAGTAGTGTTGGTTGTTATTTATTAATGCGTGGAGCTGGTATTTCTCATAAAACAGACTCTATAATGTCTGTGTGTGTGTGCTGGGCATAGATTGTGTGGCTACTGTAAAAATTTTTTTTTACGTTTTATTGCACACTTTCAATCCCCAGGCCAAAATCAGCTTGGGGTAGAAATCCACCCCATGATAACTCGGGTATAATTTTTTTCATGGTAAAAGTTAAGGGCTAGACATACGCAAGCGGTTCATGAAACTCCTGCCCCTTTGGGCAAGGGCATAGCTGCCCATGAGCCCTGGGGTAGGGAGATGCTCCCTGGTGCAGCTGCATTCCCTGCTGTCGGTGAGGGTCTGGGAGTGGGTGGGGGCACTCCCATCTTTTGTACCAGGTCCTATTCCAATCTAAATATGCCCCTGCCTTTGGAGCTTTGCTGCCTTGGGAGAAAAGACTGGTTTTCTGCATGGCTATCACTCTCCTGGATTAAAACCCTAGACCAGGTCAGGGCCACCAGAGCTGTAAACCCAATTTAACTGTGTCAAGATCAACAATGGGGTGAGGAGTTAAAGACAGTAGCATGGCAAACTAAATTGAGTTTCAAGTCAAGCTGTTCTATTCTAGGGATTTAATAAGCCATTCGCAATTCCCACAAATACAAGCAGGATCTTAATGACTCAATTTGTACTGCCTGACTTTAGTTCTGTACCACCCCGGACCTCCAATCCCTCCAGCCTAGACAGGATTCAAATCAAGCACAAAACCAAATCTGAGATACCTCCCCAGGGAACACTGGGATCTTTAGTACCTTGCAATGTGTAATGGAGATGGAGAACGGCTTTTTCATTCCAGGGACATTGCCCCATAGCCTCTCAGAGGTCACCTGGACCCAGAACAGCATCCTCCCAAGTCTGGAAGCTGTACAAAAATTGCTGTGTGTCTGTTCATCTGCCAGAAATGGCAAGAATTCCCCTGACCTGCCCAGGGACCTGACTGAGTCTGAAGGGGTTTCATCAGACAGCTCTGGAAGGAGGTATGGATCTGCTCCTCTCCCTGACTTGATGTTGTGCAACGATACCATCTAGTGGACAGCTGGCATAACATCCTGTTGATGAACATGACAGAACAATAAGAGCGGGCCCAATTCTTCTCTCAGCTACACCCAGGAAGTTCCATTCAGAGTATGGCAGACCCTAGTCCTGCTACATGTTTAATGTGATGAGTGGGCCGCTGAGAAGATATGGCCATGCCTTCTGCTTTGCACAATCAGCTGGGAATGCCTTTCATAGCCCCGTCTCTCCCCAGAGGAAGGGACAGAGAAAAATCCGCACCTCTGAAAGAACTGTTAAACCCAGGGCTGCAAAGGGACTGACGTAGCAGCCTCGAGTGTAGGTGGCAGCACAGCCACTTTAGCACAGGAAGCAGAGAAGGGAAAACATGATTGGCAAACAAAATGCCCCAGAGACAACCAGGTCCTAGCTAAGAGCTGTTGGTCTGGCTCTGCACTCACTGTACTTCCTCAGCAGCTCTGCTAACCCATGGTACCCAGCCCCCTCACTCATTGGGACAGAACCTCAGTCTTTATAGCAACCAGTCACTCATACCCCTCCTTTGAAGACATATGGTAGTACAAAGGGCAGTCCTACTCGCCCAGTCAGCCACAAATCCCAGCAGCACTAGTTTGATTTCAGCAAGTATCACCCAACCTTTCAAACTTTAGAAGTCAGGTGAAGTTTTAAAGGGTTTCAGACACAGAGGACTTGGCAACTGTGTCCAGAAGGGTGAAGCCTGCCACTTACTGATGAATGAGGAAACTACACATCAATGCAAGGACCCTACTAAAATCCTCAACTGAGTCAAGGGACCTGAAGGCTGTGGCGTTGTGGCGCAGGCAAGAGGCCAGCACAGTGCAGCTTCCACAGATGCCAGACCATGACATATTGTACCATAAAGCAAACTGCTACACCCCTATTTACAGCATCCCAGACCTTTGCAGGTGGTCGATAGTCAGATGCTTCAGTGGCAGGTGTAGAGCCCTGGAAACTGAACGAACCAGCCTGCTACATAGGAGATCCCTGGGGTCTGCTTCCTCAGCCATGAGGATGGTTTGAGGGGGGATGTGACAGGAAACTCTACTCTGATAAGCTGACAGTAACGACTATACCCGTGTGGATCCTCCTGTGCGCTTTCAAGTGCGAGCTCTTCGTGTAAACTTTGTTGCAGCCTTCAAAGTCACACTGGTGAATCCGCCTCTTCTTCAGGTCAGGGGATTCAGCCCGCTGCATCCGCGCCAGTGTAGGCCTGCAGGGAAGAGCTGCATCACCCACTGCAACCTGACCAGGAAGGGTCTACCTTCCCCCACCACCCATCCCCAGCCAGGCAGCCCTCCTCCCCAAGAACTCAGGGATCCGCTAACTGCTTCTCCACCCCTTTCACCCAGCCTGTCCACACACCCTGGTCTGCCCTGCCGCCCACTCATCTACCAAGCACCACCCCTCAACTAGCTCCACCCCTCATCTAGAGCTCACATGACTGTTTTACGAGAAGAGAAGAAAGAAGCGGACTGGTTTATGTTAATCACATGGGGCGGGAGGGGGAGAGAAAGAAGAAAGGCTGGTTATATCCCTTCTGTGCACACCAACATTTTCCCCACTGAGTAATATGCTATCATGACACAAAACAGAGTGTGGTGGCAGGGGCAACACTAACACCTGGAGATAAAGACTGTCCCCCCGTGGTGAAAATGCAAAATAGCAAGGGTCCCAAGAGGCAGCCTTTCCTCCTCCAATTCCCCATGCTAGCTACTCACTCTCTCTGCAGGTCAGAGAAAGAGGTCGGGCCGCTCTCTGACACACTCTCTTCGCTGTCGCTGTTGATCTCCACTGGGTACATGGAGCTGGGATCCACTTTCACTGGGGATAAAACAAACGCAGTAAGGACAGGAGGTCACATGCCACTCCACCTGCAGTTCTTCAAGCATCCCAGAGTGCTAGAACTCTGCCCAGGCAGTTGTGGGCAAGCTTAGCACTTAGGCACTGACAGGGAGAGGCAGATGGTAAAAGCAGGTTCTGAGCTGCGGTGAAGGGGCAGGAAGCACAGCAAGCCCTTGAAAGCTCACAGCCTAGGAATATGGGGAAGGATGGCTCTACCCTTGCAGCAAACAGTACTTCTCCACCCCCTCAAAGTCACCCCTGAACTGGTCTACCCCTCCCTCTTCCGCAGACAGAATCTGAGGGGGGGGGGAGGGAGAGACAGTTATTGAGTGGGATTCCAGTGAGCTTAGAATTGCAAATCCCACCCACCCAGCTGGCATGGCAGAGTGTGGGGCTAAGCCAAAAGACTCACCTGGTAGGAAGCCAAACCAGAGCAAGTAGCTAGGGAGAGCCGGGAACTTCGGCAGTCCCAGACACTGCAGCAAGGAGAGGCTTGCACTCAGTACACTGCAGCACTGAGAGGCTCAGCTGCAGCAGTGCAAACAGCGTAATTGCTCAGGCCCAATACCATAGCTCTAAGGGAACTGCTTAGAGGCTCCTAGTCTGACAACAAAGGGGATCAGGTTTACGCTCCCACTCTGTGCAGCTAGAATGAGGGGATCATACACAAGCTAATGGGGCCCGCAAGCTAGGACAAGCAATCAGATCCCAGCCCACTTGGCTGCATCCAAAACCCACTCAGGTATCAGTCAGGAGGGAGAGGCACCCACTATTGCCAAGCTAGCCACTAGCAGTCAGAGCACAGCTGCACAACCGTGGGCCAGGGAGCCATTTCTCTAGCAGAGAAAAGAGCTACAGCAGACAGCAAGGGGCACCTGCTCCTCTTCTCTCGCTCCAATGAAGCTGGTTCTGCTACAGATCTAGGATGCCTGCAAGGACGAAGAAGCTCACCCAGCAGTCACAAAGCCCTGAGCCTGTACAGTGCCGGCTGGGAAGCTTTGTCAGCTTCTTACCATGTAACAGGGCCAGCAGAAGAGAGCCGTGTGTCTGGTTGGCATGTCTCAGTCAGCACCAGCGTTTATTTATTAAAATGTATACCCCACCCTTCCCCTAAAAGTCCCTACCCTCACCTTCAGGGACCCCATCTTCATATGTAGCATATTATTAAGCCCTGTGCTGCCCCAAGTCCTCCCCCAACACACACAGCTCTACCAATGCCTCCCCTCACTTCCCTCATCCCAGCACTGCAAATGCCCTCAAGCCCAATGGTCACCTCCCTATCCCCATTCTGGCCACCCCCATTGTCAAGGTGGGGGTGGCAGTGGCCAGGGCAGGTTGTGGCCTTACCGGACCCGGCGTTTTTGCCATCGCCCCCAATGAGTGGCACCGTGATAGCGGTGGGGACACCGTCGCTGGGCATAGTGGTATAAACCACGGGAAGTGACTGCACCACCACTGGAATGGTCTGCAGGTTGCCCATTTTGCTGGGCAGGTTGACAGAAGGGATGGTGTGGATGACATGCAGGATCTGCTGCCCACTGCTCCCTTGCGTGGAAGCCAAGATGGAGCCGGGCGAGAGCACGGCGGGGATGGCTGAGGTTGAGCCCAACCCCGTGGGGGACATGGAGACCACAGGTGCCTGGATTGGAGAGGTCACCAGCATAGATGAGGAGCGCACTGAGGAGGACAGCATGGAGGACGAGGACTGCAATGATGCTTTGGGCTTGTTCAGAGACAGGTCGACAGGCTCAGCTTGTGGTTGATTGCAGTCACTGGCTAGCAGCTCCTCCGGGGGCTCCGTTTTGATGTCACTCAACAGCACTGGTGGCTCAATGGAGCTCATCTTGAGGGGCACCTTGCTATGGACCAAGCCTGAAGACTGTGAAAAAAAAAATAGAGCAGTGAGGGGATGTGAGACACAGCCTCAGTCCTGCAATGGAGAACACAATGTTGTTCTCACTGCCCTGATGGGGAAAACTGAGGAACAGAGAAGGACTACCCCAAGGTCCCAGAATGGGCATAATAGGAAATGGTATCCAGGAGTCCCAACTAACAGCACTTCCTGCACTAGCCCAATATAAATTACTCCCCCTCCAGGTTTTTAAGGAAAGAACCTAGAGTCCTAGCTTCCAGTCCTGTGCTCAGAGCAAGCAGTGCTGCGCACAGAACGGATGACTGCTCTCAGTGACTGATTTATCCTGACATTGGAGGTCTTTCAACGGACTCAGGGATGGTCAACCCTGGAGCAAGTCTTGGGGGTGCACCCCCACACCTGCTTGCTTGCAGCAGTGCCTGGGTCGGTTTTAAATGGACCCAGTGCTGCTGCAACCCACAGTCCACACACGCAGTGCCTCCCTCCCCCAAATCATAGAGCTACGGGTAGATCGGCTGCCACCCACAGCTCTATGGCATTGTCCAGGGCAACCCCTGGCTGGGAGTGGCGCTGCAGTGGCCATCCACCAGCTAGACAGACCACTGCTTGGCCTCCTGCCAGCGCCTCAAGTATGGGCAGCCCGCTCCACTGGCGGTGCACTGGGATTTCCCAGAGCACCACTGCAGAGAAGGCAGCACCTACTCTACCTCCGCTCCAACTGTACATCTGGAGGGCCGCCGTTAAACTGATGGCTTGCCCAGGTGTGAGGCAGAGCAGAGGCATGGGTGCAATCTGTGTAAAAGAACCCAGTATGTAAATATTAAATATATTCTGGTGTTTCAAGCAGTCTAGGATAGGCCATCATGCCAGTGACAGATGCAGGATTCATTAATCTCTGGAGGTCTGGAAGATAAGGGCACACAAATATGCTTGATACCAGTGTCTGAAGGGTTGCATTGCCAATACTAAAAAAAGAATTACTGGCTGTAGCTTTACCAAAGAGAAGCCCACACCCATGACCCCATTCTAATAGAGCAGCCAATCAGGGTTCACCACAGCATTCACCAAATGGGAAAATGGAACAACCTAACAGGTCAGAATTCATGGCATGGGGATAACAGGGACAAACATGAATGGGTCACCAATGGGGCCATAGGAGCAGCAGCTGTACAGGGGATTTTGTAGGGCAAGTTCCAAGTTGTGGTCAGTTACCCTCGCACAAGGACAAGATTTTGAGAGGCCGATTTTACAATAATCTGGCACAGGAGAAAATCTCACACACAAAACACCAAGGGATCCTCTTGACTGAGGAGAGAAGGATTTAGCTAATTTTGTAGCCCAAGAACAAAATGTGGGGCAGAGATCTTGATACACTTGATCATTCACAGGAACCATCCAGAGGAACTCCAGAATCCCAACTTCTGTAGCAATTATGGTGCTTGCTTCTGCATAGGAAACAAGCCTCATCCTCGGCTCAGTCCACAGAATCAGAGAATCTTAAGAGTTGGAAGAGACCTCAGAGGTTATCTAGTCCAACCCCCTGCTCAATGCAGGAAATTCACAACTACAGCATCCCTGACAGATGGCCATTCAGCCTCTGTTTAAGAACCTCCAGTAAAGTAGAGCCCACCACCACCCTAGATAGTCTGTTCCACTGTCAAACAGCTCTACTGTTAGGAAGTTCTTCCTAATGTTTAGCCAAAATCTGCTCTCTTTTAATTTGAGCCCATTTGTTCTAGTCTTGACCACAGGAGCAACAGAGAACAAAAGTCTGCTCCATCTTCTATGTGACAGCCCTTCAGATATTTGAAGACGGCTATCATGTCTCCCCTTAGTCTTCTCTTCTCTAGGCTAAACATACCCAGCATTGACCTCCAAGTTTAGGGCAAGAGGTATTTTTCTCTGTTGGGTTAAACCAGTATCAAGAGAGAAGATGGACTCAGACACAGAGGGTGGGACTGTTCTATATGGCATCAGCTCCCTGGGAGCCAAACTGCTCCTTTGAGCAACCAAGTTGCTATTCCTGTTTGCTTTGTAGAACTGTGACGGCCACCTGGATTCCAGGGAGCTCTGCATGACATCTCCAGCTGCAATTACCAACCACAGTTTGAGAAAGTAAGAACCAGAAAGGGCAGCAAGTCCTCAGGCCTAGTAGAGAGATCCAAACTGGGAACAAACTCTAGGGCTCTCCCCAAGCTGGGTCAACTCACCAAGAGCATCACCACACAAGAAAGTGTCATTCATAACTGGAACATCTTGTTAACCCAGCAATGCAACAAGCTGAGTAAGACATGGAAGCAGTAACCAGCCAGTCACATGACACAAGCAAGCAAGGGGAACCAGCACAGTCTCTTCAGGTGGTGGTGGCAGAGTTTTATTTATTTAGATTTGTAACTCATCCAATCCCAGGGCAGAACGTTACAATCCATATCTAGTTCCCCCTCACAACACCCCTGTGAGGTAGATTATTATTTCCATTTTACAGATGGGGAACTGAAGCTGAGAAACTTGTCAAAGGCAGTGAACTCACAGCTAACAAATGAGGATTTGGCTCAGAAGAGCCATTTGCACAATGCCAGGGTGCAACTCCTCCTGCTCCAGTTCAAAAGCCAGGCTCATGGTCCCAAGAACCTCCCTCAAACCCATGGGTGTCTGAGCAGAGCTTCTTGCAGAGGGGAAGAGAGGGTGGTCATGCCCACAGATTCATTACAGTAGATGGAGCTGCAGCTATACTTCTAATTATATACACGACACTAGGTTCTATGGGTGTTAAACTTTGCTGGAGTAAATGTGCATGTGTTGCCTGCACCCTCATGTCTAGCATGCTGAACCTAAATCAATGGCCAGCCTGGTTTTTTCCCCCCTCGCCACCATGCCCTGGTCTCCCTCCCATGTTGCTATCCCATCTTGCATTTCATGCTCCTCACGCTATTTATTTAAATTTCTATCCCGCCCTTCCCTAAAAGGCCCAGGGTAGCTAACAACATAAATAAAAACATAAAAATTTATAAGAACAAAACAACCCCCCACAGCCCCCACAAAACCACCCAATACCACCTCCCGCGTTCCACTCCAACCCCCATCACAACCCTACCCCAACCCACTCACCAAACTCCCTATGCCTGCCCACCAAATGCCTTTACAAAAAGAAAGGTCTTACAACACCTCTGGAAGATGCTCAAACGATCCTCCAAAGGAAGGGAGCTCCATAGCTTCAGGTCAGCAACCAAGAACTCCCCCCTGCAAGCCCTCATCGTATGAACAAAAACTAACTAACGGTACCCACAGGAAGGCACTCCTGGCCAATCACAAGGGCTGCAGTGGAGCATGGAAGGACAGGTGGTCTTTCAGATATGTGGGGCCCAGACCATTTAGGGATTTAAAGGTCAAAGCCAGCACCATGAATTGTGCCCGGAAAGCTATAGGGAGCCAGTGCAGACTACAGAGCACTGGTGTAAGGTATTCACAGCCCCTCACCCCTGAAAGGAGGCAAGCCACTGCATTCTGCACCAGCTGCAGCTTCCAAACAGTCATGAAGGACAGTCTCACATAAAGCACATTGCAGCAATCACCTTGAGGATGGATGCATGGAGAATGCATGGATGAGACAGTGGCCAGATCCGAATCAGAAAGAAAAGGCCACACCCTCCTCACCAGATGGAGTTGGTGAAAAGTGCTCCTGGCCACCAACCACAACCTGATAATCCAGGCGCAGCAGGGGGTCCAAAAGCACTTCAAGGCTGCAAACCCAATCGACCAGAGGGAGCTGGACTCCATCAATAAGAGGAGTCCCAATCCCCTCCAGGCCACAATACCAGCTAACCATCAACACCTCGGTCTTGTCCGAATTCAGCTTCAATCGGCTCACCCTCATCCAGTCCCCAACAGCAGCCACGTAATGGGTAAGAACCACGACTGCAGGACTTGGGTTGGACGAAAAAGAGAGAGCTGAATGTCATCACCGTACTGATGGTACTTCACCCCAAACCTCTGAATGACCTTGCCCAGAGACCTCATATACATGTTGATCAAGAGGGGAGACAGAAGAGAAGATGACGAGCTATCGCCCATCACCACTCTCTAGGACCTCTCCGACAGGAAAGAGCAGAACCACTCAAGAGCAGTCCCGCGCACCCCCGTCAGGTCAACACCACCTCACGGTCAACAGTATCAAAGGTTGTTTAAATATTTATTTATTTTTATTATAAAATTTGTATGCCGCCCCCTCCTGCTAAAAGCACCTCAGGGCAGCTAACAACATATTAAAACAAATTAAGATAACTGACAACAATACAATTTAAAAGCCCACAATAAAAACAGATTACCCCATACCCCTCCCTAACCCAACCCACCCACTCCATCTCCCTCGGGAAAGGCATGGCGGAACAGCCAGGTCTTACATTGTCTACAGAAAGAGGGGAGGACGGCAGTCAAGCAGACCTCTGGCGGGAGGGAGTTCCACAGCTGTGGCACAGCCACAGAGAATGCCCTCTGCGAGGTCGAAACTCAGGAGACCTCGAGGAGGGCACCCCCAGCCAATTGGTTTAACGGGATCAAAAGGGCAGAACTCCTCTCGTCAATCTCCTGATGCAGTTCATCGACCAAGGGCACAAGTACAGTCTCCATGCCTTAACCAGGACGAAAGCCTGACTGGAATGGGTCCAGGAATCTGATGATATTGAAATGAGCCTGGAACTGTCGGGCAACCAATAACCTTCCCTAAAAAGCTATGCGTTGTGGGTCTCATTTGCGGTGCCCCCTAAGTAGCAGCAGCAGCCCACCCATTCCTGGAATTTCTAGCCCATGACTCCTGGCATCACACCAGTGCAATCTGTGCCCACTATCTCTGTCCATCCCCCATTATGTACCACCAGTGATACTATTAGCTTATGAGCAATACGTTTTTATTTAGGAGTCATGCCAAAGGGGAAAATACCACCACATACATTGTCAACGGAGTGAGACCAGGCTGTGAGCGCACAGAGGGAGAGCCGCTGGGGAGGTCAGACTCCAGAATCACGGTAGCCCAGTAGAGTACCATCTGGAGGAATTGAGAGGGAAGGTCTCTGATCTGGGAAGGGTTGTCACCTGCAACAATCTACCATGCAGATCGGCCCCGCCCCCAGGAGCGGGGAGTTAAAAGGTCGGAGCTACCCGAGCATGCGCGCCACGGGCTGCGCCTGCAAGGGGCCGAAGGAGCGGGGGGCTTTTTGTCATTACTTTTGCCTGAGATGGCTATGGCTAGCAACAAAAGATCTCGGACTGACTTTGTTGATACCTCATTGTCTTCGGTTGCTGTTGCAAAACAAAGGAATGTCGATGGGTACTTGAGGCCGGCAGTGGCTCTTTCGGGTGAGTCAGGCAGCTGTT
This sequence comes from Sphenodon punctatus, assembly GCA_003113815.1. Taxonomy (NCBI): domain Eukaryota; kingdom Metazoa; phylum Chordata; class Lepidosauria; order Sphenodontia; family Sphenodontidae; genus Sphenodon; species Sphenodon punctatus. Next base: position 294,710 of record QEPC01006070.1, on the reverse strand, counting down.
CAGCCCCCCATCAACATAGTAGTCACACACTGATGTCGGATTCTCGTTTTATGTTGGACCCCCCGAAGTCACCTTTGCTGAGCACAGCAGCCTCTCAGGCCTTGCCGCTACAAACTAGTTGTTTTTTGGATCCACCACTTAAAGTAGACTCTGCTCTCTTGGCTAACGATCGTTTTACTGACTTTTTGACTGATCATGTTTCTTTGACAACGGACACTCTACGCTTTATGTTCCATCAACTGAATCAACTTAATGGGAAAATGGACACTATAATTTTACATAAGGGTCCAGTGGTTGTTTCCAGTCCCCTGCCTGGAGGCCCTCAGGGCTTCCAGCAGTTGGGGGGGCCTTTAAGTGTTCAACAAACTCGCATAAATGCTTCTGTTGGCAACCCACCCAGCTGTAGCTATGCCCCAGCATAAACTAGAGCCACAAGAGTCCGAGATATTCAAACTACTCCCGCTAAATTTAATTTTTGTGATTCTTCCTCACTCTGGTGGGTGAGTACCCCACTGGGATACCCCATTAGATGCAGCAGAACACCTTCAGGTCCTTTTAAACGAACCAATTACTCGCCATGACATCTTATCAGTGGATGTTATGTTTAAGTCTAAACTTAGGCATTTGGTGAATGTCAAGTTTAAGTCCTTGGCATGGGGTCCAGCTAATAATGGATAACCGGCCCTGTCTGAATAAAGCAGCAGACTATCCTTCTGGAGCATATGTTACCCAAGCAGGTCAGGTTTGTCAAGAGGAGGCATTTCCTGTAAGAAGAGCTACCTTTCATGTGTCGAATTCTAGACTGTATTCATCAGGGGCTCATAAGTCCCCCTCAGGGCCAGCAGGGCCAACAAATACTGGTGGTGACTTAAGGCAACCGCCTATGGAGAATGCGTCACTCCCTACAGGGATGGAGGTAGATTTGCCTCGTAATCTTCACATTCTTCACCTCACATTCTTCACCAGTGCCTGGAGTAGTAGCTTTACAAGCAAGGGCTGGTGAGCCTTCCCTTGATATTCCATCTCAAGGGAATTTAATGTCATGTTTAGAACAATTATATAGGCAATTGCAGGACTTAAGACAAAATTCGGCCCCGATATGCAGCGGAAGAAGCGGGTAGTGATATCTTCTACATTGCCTCAAAATATTAATTTACCTTCTCCCATATATTCTCCTGCTCAGTTGCCCAACAGGATAGACTCGTTGAAGGTATCAAAGGGTACGGGTGAAGGCTCGTTGCTATGTGCTGCGGCTGATGGGGTTCAGGCTGGGTCTTCTTCCTTTCTGGAGGATCATATCAAGGGCCCAAGCAGGGGGGGGGCGCATGAACGGTTGTCCTCAGGCTCAGTTATGTTCTCGGAATTCTGAGTCTTTGGCCCATTCTTCTCCAAAGTTGCAGACTGGCCCCTCAAAGGAAAAGCAGCAGGTCTCTTTAGTGGCAACAGATGGGGGGGGGGTGTGACTGATAATGGATGAAGCAGTGGGGTTTACGATTGTTTCCTGGAATATTGCGGGGTGGAAGTCCTGTCAGTTAGATAAGGACTTTCTTGAGTTTATTGAAGGTTTTGATATGTTACTCATGCAAGAAACTTGGTGTTTGTATGATTTTATTTGCGGGGGGTTGATGTTTATTGTGTTTCGGCTTCATCTTCGGCTGTCTGTGGCAGACCTAGTGGAGGACTGGCACTTTTAGTTTCAAAAAAGCATGGTACAAGTTGCTTATATTAAATCCAATTTAGTGATTTTTCATTGTACCTTTCCACTTGGATCAAGCATTCTTCTAGGTATTGTGTATCTCTCTCCGTTATCGTCGATTTATTTTCCTAAAGATTTTTGGGAGTTAGCCGCAGAGGTATTCTCCGAGGCAAAAAGCTTGTATCCCTTCTCCCCCCTCATCGTTGGTGGAGATTTTAACATCCAAACTGGTAATCTTGAGACAGCTTTGGTCGTCGATCTGTTGGATGACTCCACAGAGCCTATAGAACTGGCTCCAAGAAGTTCTTGCGACAGGGTGATTAGCCCCGAGGCAAAACAGGTTTGATTTTTGTGACAACTTGGATTTGGTCCTTTTGAATGGACGCCTAGGGGTGATCGGATGGGTAATTTCACACATCATTCATATATGGGTTCTAGTGCAATTGATTATTTTTTGTCATCTAAGGCATTTGTGCAAAGTATTTATTCACTACAAATCAGACCTAGAGAGGAGTCAGATCATTTTCCACTAATTCTAGCAGTACTGGACAATATGGTTTCCCCTTTGTTAAGAAAGCAGATGGTACGAATAGATGAAACCACAGCCCCCCTAAAATCAGTTCGGGTTAAGTGGTCGGTGGAGGTGGAGGCAAAGGTGAAGAGTTTTATTACATCTTCAGAGGCTGAGGTTTGTAGGGAAAGTATTATAGCGGGGGGTGATGATTTTCTGGCCCATTATGGGAATTTAACCAGGCTGCTGGTTCCCCTTTTGTCTGTAGTAATAGCTCTGAAACAAACCAAGAAAAATGTTGCTTAGTTCGATGAAGAATGCCGACTAGAAAGAACAGCACTCCGGAAAGTGTTGAATCCCCTGGGGGATCTACGACTTCAGCTGCAGTCCCTCAGATCCAAGTACTGGAAGCTTTTGTTGCAAAAGAAATCGGCATACCAGTATAAATGTTGGGGTCTTTTACAGAGGGCAGTTGACGAGGGCGAATCCCAGAATTTCTGGGAATTGATACGCCATGCGGGACCAAGGCGTAAGTTGTTTGCCTCATCTCCGATTTCCTCTGATCAGTGGGTACAGCATTTCACTGAACTCTTCTCTGTTTCTTCCCCTGATAGCCTCAGTATGTCCATCCATTCCAAGGACAGCTTTTCTCGGTGGCGACCAGTTTCTCCGGGTGAAGTAAGGGAATTAATACTGCATCTCAAATCGGGTAAGGCACCAGGTGAAGATTTCATTCCACCGGAGTGTTTGAAGTGTGCACCCGATTGGTGGGCTGGAATATTGGTCCCACTATTTACTTTAATTAATGAGACTGGAGAGATTCCAGCCTCTTGGTTAAATAGTATTGTCCTTCCTATTCCTAAGAAGGGTGACCCTGCCCTCCCCGGGAATTATCGTCCTATCAGCTTGCTGAGCACAGTGGGAAAAGCATATGCCCATTACTTGCTGCTGAAATTACAACAATGGTTGGACTCCACCCATCTTATGGAATTAGAGCAGGCTGGATTTCAAAAGGGCAGGTCCACTACCAACCATGTAATGGTGTTGTCAGCTATAATTAATAGAGCTCTTGCCAAACAGAAGGTATTTTTTCTTTGTTTTGTCGATCTCCGTATGGCGTTCGACCTAATCTCAAGGGAGAGTCTTTGGCACAAACTAAGCAAGACCTCAATTGATCCCCGGCTTTTGTTTTTAATAATGAAGCTGCATACGGATAATTCCCTCCAGGTCCGATGTTCAAATCACAGTGGTCTAACCCCTAAAGTTCAGGTGTTAGACAGGGATGCATACTGGTCCCGATATTATTTAACCTCTTTCTGAATGATGTAATCTCATTTCTAAAATCTAATGGCCATCATGCTCCGGTAGTTGGGGACAGAGTTATTCCGGCCCTCTTGTATGCAGATGATGCCGTTTTGGTTTCCCACTCTATGGTCGGCTTGCGCCGGGTGATGGACCAGTTCGGTATCTACTGCTGTAATGAGATGCTTTCCATCAATCATGACAAGACCAAGGTTATGGTACTGGGGAATCCCAGGTGTCACAATGAACATCGGTTGTCAATAGGGGGCATTCCAGTGGAGCAAGCGTCCTCCTATAAATACCTGGGGGTGATTTTTTTCGGCTTCCGGATCATGGAGGGTTCATTATGAAGCTGTTAGAGCTCAGGACAAACGGACATCCGCACTAATAGAGGGCTTTTACGCGGGCTGGGGTGGAAAATTGGTTGCGCCTGCCCTCCGTCTATTTAGGGCAAAGGTGATTCCACAGAATGTATGCTATCACAGGATGGGGTATTGCCTATGTGGATAAACTCGAAGTAATGCAAAATGGCTTTCTAAGGTCAGTCTTGGGTCTTCCTAGAGGTACACCTCAGGCAATATTGAGAGCTGAATCTAGATTCTACTCGCTTAGGTTTGTAGCCTTGCATTTAATGCTAAATTATTGGCTTCGGACCCATCTGTTTGTTGGCCAGGAAGGGTCATTAATCTCTTTGGCAGTGACTCATGATCTGCTGAAGTCCTGGAACTTGGAGATGGAGCTCGAAATTCAAAAGCTGGGGTTTTCTCGTGTCTGTTTGATGGAGGTGGGTTATGTAGCAGCTAAATCATTGATTTCAAGGAGGTTACCGGACCAGGAGTTACAACAAGAGAGTGCACTAATAGAGGCCCAGAGCGTAGTTCCAGATTATTTTCCTCCGAGTAATTTATCCTTAAAAACAAATTATTTAACAGCATAGGTGGATGCCTCAGCTCGGCAGGTTTTCACCCGGCTTCGTTGTGGAGCTTTTCTTCCTGAGATTCAGGAGGGTCGACATATGGGTATTCCAAGAGAAAATCGGTACTGTGCCCTATGTGATTCTCGTGAGCCAGCTTTTCTTGCTCATGTATTTTTTCGGTGCTCCGTTTTGTCGGCAATGAGGGGAAGACTACAGGATTCTCTTCCATTTCAGATGCTCGAAAATAATTCTGTTATCATTTTAAGGTTATTATTAGACCCAGCAGATTCCTGGGTGTCACGTCAAGTAGCGTACTTTGGATTGGTGGTGGCTCGTAGGCACAAATCTTTATTTTCTTCTAGGAATATTGTTTATTAGTAGTTGTTGCAACTAAGAATGGTGGGGTACCCCCTATGGGCGGATCAGGGACTAGAGCTACATTGTAAAGCATGTCGGATTTTATATTGATGCTTTTTTGATATTTTGTGTATGTTCTTCTTGTTATATTTGTTTCGTTTATAAGTTTTTATATTTTTTTGTAATAACCAATGGCTATACATAATAAAATTATATATATATATATACACATATATATATATATATATATATATATACACACACACACACATATACATATATATACACACACACATATACACACATACACACACACACATACACATATATATACACACACACATATACACATATATATATATATACACACACACACACACACACACACACACACACACACACACACAGTCAACTTCTACACTTTGCCCATGCCCGTGTGTACCGTTCCATCTTTCCCCCACCAACCACAGGGTCACAACTGGTTCACAGTGTCACTGCTCGGTTTTACATATTTAAATCTCTCCCATCTTATGAGCTCCATGCAGTCACCGATGCGATGTTTAAACTCTCTCACGTTCAGGAGGCACAAGATGAGACCACAGATGAAGAATATCCTGCGTTTTCCCAGAGTGCACTATACTTCGCTAATGCCCCAAAATTCTTGCAGCACAATTCTCTCTCCTTTGATATGACCGCCCCCTTCCCCAGTCACTGGCTTCCTCCTCTTGCTGTGTTATGAGCTTCAACAGAGCAACCTACTTGAGGCACATCCTTGTGTATTCCTTTGATGTCAACAGGACAGATGAAAAAGAATGGAATTTTTTAAGGACTGCTGCACCTTGGCACCTCCCACTCCTTTGTTTCCCAATTATTCATCTCTGGCAGGATGCCTGCTCCTCCCACTGGGAAGCTTTTCAGCTGCAACTTGACAGCATGGTGATGGCATTCTGTCATACAAACATCATAACCCACTTTTTGCATCTACAGTGCCATGCGAGGATAAGGTGTGCTGGAGGATGGGTCAGTTAATTCTCTCTGCACATCCTCCCTCATCCATATGACTGGTATGAGTTTTCATGGGGGGGGGGATGTGTGTGTCTCCCATGCACCCACTGGAAACATCCATTGTCTCACCCAGCATAAACAAACCTTTGTGGAAAAAAAGTTCTGTCTGGGTCCGGATGTTGGAAGTTGCACCGTTACTTTCATCAGGCAACACATGCATTATGTCACAACCAATAGCGTTTGCATGATACCTGATCCCACGTCCAGCATAAATTCCTGTGCCAGGCTTCAGGAACAGCACAGGTTCTGGTGTGCCAAGGTAGCACTTGCAAAAACTAAGCAAATATGCCTTGACTGGCAAGATGTGTCAAATGCATGAATAAGACCACTGCTGGTGTTATGGATGCTTTGTGGCAAGGACTGCCTGCAGGCTGCCTTTTGTGGGTGGAGCCAAAAAAGCTCAGATTGGTAGGAGTCAGTCATGACCATGTGGGAAGATAACTGGTGGGCTGAGAATTTCTGCATGCCCTGATATGTTCTCCTTCAGCTGACAAGAGATTCTCTGAGAAGTACGTGCACAATTGCAGTATGGAAGCGGGGGATACCAAATGGCTGCTCTGTGAAACAGAAGTGTCAGGCACCCGGGGCTGGACAAAGCGGAGTCTCTGCAGGATCGGGGCCTACCAGCAAGTCCTTGCAGGATCAGGGCTGACAGATAGAACTTTGGAGGATCAGGGCCGTACCAGAGTCCCAACAGGGTCAAGGTAGGAAACAAAGGAGCAGTTTAAGTACAAAGTCAGTGTCCAGGCCAGGGTCAAATCCATAGAAACAATCTGAAGCGGGTGGGAATAGGAACACCAAGGCAGAAGGTAGGCACAGCAGCAGGGATCAGGAGAGCAGATGTAGGAGTCAAGAACCAGGAGAGGAGGACAGGCGTCAAGGGCAGTTGTCCAAGAGGCAGCAAACCAGCCAGAAATAAGGAAGCCTGGTTGTTCCTCTGCCCAGCTCCTGCTTCCTGTCATATGCCTTTATACAGAACAAGCTTAGTCAATGGCCAATTAGAGCATGGGGGACAGAAGCCACATCAGGCTGCCTAATGGGTCAACGGCACCAAATCAAGGGCCGAACCTGGCCATACTGATGATGCAAGTGGTGCCAGCCATCAGCACCAGGGCCCCAAGGGCACCAGTTCAAGACCAGATCCTTACACTTAGTGTACAATTAAATTGTGGAACTTGTTGCCAAAGGATGTTGTGAAGGCCAGTAGCACTGCTGGGTTTAAACAAGGATTGGATACATTTTTAGAGGATAGGTCCATAAATGGCTATTAGCAAAGGTGGTTGGGGGAATGTAATCTCAGACTCTCAGGATTCGGGAGTAAATAGTAGGAAATGGATCACTCCATTATGACTTCTTGCGCACTTCTCTAATATGATGGAGGGTGGCAACTGTCAAAGACAGGATGCTGGGCTTGTTGGACTGGTCTGACTCAGTATGGCACCAGTGATGGGGGTTTTCCAGAAAATTTTGAAAATTGGAAAATTTTCCAATGAAAATTTTCTGAAACATTTTCTGATGCCCTAAATCAACTGGGATTTGATTTAGCATGTTTATTTGACTTGACTTGTACTTAGTAAACAAAACTCAAGAAGTACACTACGTTAATTTTATGTGCTGGATAAATATCTCATAAGTTTTTACAATAACCCAAAGTAATTGAACTGAAATATTTAATTAAGAAAAAAAGTTATGTTATAATTATGTTACTAACTAATTTGATGAAACAACACATTTTAGGACCAGAAAATTCTCCAGAAAAATATAACAGAAACATTTCCACCACACATCACTGTATGTATGGCACTTATGTTCGCATCAGAACCACCATTAGAGGATGCTTCTGTGACCCCACAGACTGACACTACTGTAATGGTATGGGCCGCTGGTCCTTCCCATTCCCTGGGTGGAATGTTGCAAGGAGCCAATGAGGGACCAAGCTCTGGCTTGGCTTCAGTTGGCTGGAATTTTAAATATGTGAGGGAAGATGAGGTAACTCCATTATCTAATTCTATATGCAAAAAACCTTTGGTTTAAGAAAGGAATTAAGGCCCTTGCAAATTCAGTCCTGCTTCAAAAAGCATGGAAATTGCAAGTTAAGACTATGGCCTTAATTTGCACACCATGAAAAGAGCAAAGATAATGTACACTATCAAATATTGTGCTCCCTTACAACTTAGGCTCCATACATCCACACTTAGCCTTGCTCTTTCAGTCCCAATCCTTTTTCCTTTGCAGTCTGGTGGCAACACTGAACCTGGAAAACAGGAGAGCATCGAGGGCAGCTTTCATATGGGCTTGGCAGAACGGAACAGCCAAGTTGGGGAGCTGTATATGGGAGGAATAAGGTTGATAGATGTCCAATGTGTACAGGGGGACAAGACTGGGGGCAGGCAGGGGTGGGAAACACTGTGTTCATGCAGAGGGCCCAGTGAAATGTTGATATGTGTATAACTGCACAAACATCCAAGCGTCGCAGAAAATCAGAAACAACAGATGGCTGGTCATCATCTTAAGATGAATCAGAAAAGACATCCACCTACCCCTCAACATTCAGAAGAGAAACCACCACAAAAAATTTGTTATGAATGTATATTACGACTGCAAAATGTTTGGCCGTGCTAGTTATTGTTGCAGTATGCTCTTTTTAAAATGACACTGAACTTGATCACATTTGTCCCTAAATTGGGGTTTCTCCAGCTTATTCCCACATTTCTTTATCAGCTGTATGCTAAGGGTTCTTTTAAGCCATGACATCAGTATTTGGCCCAATACCCTAAAAATCTTGATAGATGTCCAATATGTACAGGGAGACAAGACTCGGGGCAAGCTGGGGTGGTCTAATATTTTGCACTTCATCTTCAACCACTGTAAAATAAAACTAAAATGAATTTGTCACCTCCGTGAACTCTAAAAATAAACATTGGTCATTCTCCAGACATTAACTTCAACCTACACTACCCTTCCCTAAGCACACTTAGCATTAATAATCAACATTGATAAACTGTTATTACTCCTCACACCAATAGATAGCCCAATTCTGTACCAACACACATTTAATAAAACAATTATCCTGCTACCCCAACCATTCTCCCAAAACTGCTCACTTTCATTTCATTTATTTGACGTGGCCCTAGGCCATTATCGACTTACAAACAAACAGATCAAACATTTACAAAGCACAAATGACCAAACATAGATCCTCAATAAAAAACATACTACATAACAACTAAACTACTAACTCAATTTAGCTCTTAAAACAAACAGAAAATGCATAAAAGGCATTAACACGGAAGAGCTAATCAGGAATTATCTGAGGCTTAAACAAGAGGAACTTCTTCCTCAACTCCATGGCCTCTACTAAAAATTTCATAGTACCAGACGTTACCTCAGAGTGAGCATCACTGAGGGTCATCTGGGAAAGGAACTGATGCGTCCCACCTGGAAATGTATCTAAAAGCGGCCGCAAATATCGCGAGCAGAGAGAGTCATACAGCCTGCAATGGAACAATATGTGATGAGTAGATTCGGTGGTCTGGGAATCAAAAGGGCATAGACGGTCCCCATAAGGGACCCCTGCAGAACACCCCTCCAAAACGCACGTGGGTAACGCATTGACCCTCGTGCAAAAAAATAAGTACTTTTCTCTAAAAGTAGCTACAGAGGTAAAATAATGTGCCATGCTGCCCAACAATGCAGGGAAATCCACCATATGTTAGGAATCCCTTATCATAGCCAATTCCTCCTGATAACTGATGTCCCTTGATCTCTGAATAATTTCTCACCTGGCAACAAGGAGATCCTTGGTTTCCAAATAGGAAAATGGGCCTGTGACAGGCCCAAACAAGCCAGATGTTCCGTAATCGCCTTAATCCATGGGCTAGAGAAGGAGTCATGAAACACACACCAAACCAAAGTGTCGTGTGGGGCCCTGCTTCTTTTAATCCAATAGAGAGAGGCCAGTTCCCAGGCCACTGCCATCCAAGCTCGCATACCAGCCTCAAGCCTTACAGCAGCCGCCAGGGTGCCATTTGGTACTTTAATTAGGATACTGAGAAATCGAGTTTGAATGGAATTTAGATTTGAATTCTCAACAAGGATATAGGTCCAACCCAGTAGGATGGTTCTTGATTTAAGAAAATCAAGGCCAGGAGAGCCCACGGTGAGATAAAGAGCAATAGAGTGAGAGTTGACAATTTCTATTGAATCATATTTCAAATATTACCTATATTTGAAATACAGGAAATATCGACCCCTATATTGTAATTGAGGTATACTTCCCTGGTTATTACCCTTAACGCTAAGCAACGTTACGTACATGGTCAATATCTCAGAAGATTTTATAAAATGATTATGTCAAGAAGGTTGTTATTATTATATTATTTTATTTTATAAATTAAATATTTTATATGTACACTTTGCTTACCTATTCGGGCCTGTGAACCTTTTAAAATTTTAATTTGTGTGTTTTAGGTTTGTATGTTTTGTTTTGTTGTTGTGTTCAGCCAGGGCGAAAGCCAGTGCCTAAATAAACAAATTGAAAACAAATTGAATAGATTTGAATTTTTGCCCAGCAGTGGAGCCCAAAGCTCCGCACCATACAAAAGAGATGCTCTCCCCTTTACCTCACAAACTTTAACTGCTGCTTCCAAATTCCTCCTTCCTGTCCCTGAAAAAAATCTGAGAATTGCCAACATTTGGCTTCTAGCTACCACCTCTGCCTTCCCCCACATGATTACCCCATTGTTCATCAGCACGAAAATGAAGACCCAAGTACTTATAAGATTTCTGTTGTTAAAGTTGGCTGTCCCCTATAGGCCACCTATGGATCCGTTTGTCCCTGGAAAAAAACAGGACATTAGACTTTGAATAGTTGATGGTAATACAGTTTAGAGAACAATAGCTTTTAAAGGTCTGCAGCTGCCTGAGAAGACCCACCCTAGTCTGAGAAAGGAGGACCAGATCATCAGCGTATAGCAATGCTCCAACTGGTTTGGCTGCTATTTTGGGCGGAAAATACCTTGTCAATCTTGTTTCTGACACGGCATCATTGATAAAGAGGTTGAACAGGGTTGGGGCAAGAACACACCCCTGCCGTATCCCCCGCTCAACCGCAATATCTGAAGGAAGCTGCCCGGTTCGATCCAACTTTACCGCAACCGTAGTTACCCTATAAAGGGCCTGAATCAAGAAAAGGAGCCTATCATCGATCTTTAGTAGGGTTAGCTTGTTCCACAAAAGTGATCTACTTATGGAGTCAAACGCCGCCTTTAGGTCAAGGAAGGCGGTGTACAACTTATCATTTGCCTTCCTGTATTTCTCCATCAAATGATGGAGAACACCACAATGATCCAGTATAGATCTCTCTTTTTGGAATCCAATTTGCTCTGGGTGTAAGATCTTGTTCTGATCAATCCATTTCGTTAGCCTCATCAGTAAATACTTTGCAATACTTTGCAAAAGCCTTGCTTGCCACACTGATGAGGCTAATCTGCTTATAATTTCCCGGTTCCGTTCTTGCCCTCTTTTTATAAATAGGGGCAACAACAGCTTGACTCCACCCTCTAGTGATACTTCCGGTGGAGTTTATTTCTGTGAGAAGCCTAGCTAGAGCCGGAAGCCACCAATCCACGTTCTTTTTAATGGCCCCCACCTGAATACGATCCAAGTCGGGGGCTTTACCATTTGAGAAAGTCTCAATTATTTCATTTACCTTCTGTTCAGTAACTGGTGGCCAATTCGGCAAGTTATCAAAAATAGGCCCCAAGCCACATTGCTCCTCCATCTGAGTGGAGCACTGACCTGCCTGGGAGTTTTCAGTTAACTTCACCCAAGTTAATGGTGCAATCCTGGGTTGCTCCCCAAGGCATGGTATAACCGCCCTATTTACAATGCGCCTAAAAGAGTCACCTGCATGGCTAGTCTTTAGTAGTTCCTGCCATTGGTTTTGAAAGAACAGCTTCTTTTTCTGGCGAATTAAAGACTTATATGCTCTTTTCTGCCGGAAATAACCATTGGGGAGATGTACTAAATACCCCGAGTGGTGTTCCCAATAAATTGCTTGGACCTCCCCCCTGGCCTGGCGACATTCTCAAAACTGCTCACTGAACATACTTCCTCCACGCGCTATCATATTCAGCCATTCAATACGACTGGGTGTTCTGAACCCCAATTTAGGGACAAACGTGATCAAGTTCATTGTCATTTTAAAGCGAGACCAACTGTCCATACTGCAATGATCGAGTTAATCCATCATACAACTGCTTAATCACATTCCTAGAGTTCCAAACAGAGACGCTATAAAGTACATCCTGGCAACATGGTTGGGGAACAAAACCTTGCAAAAAGACTTCATGAGTTTAAAACTCATGGAGCTTCACTTTGAAGGCTGCCTGCACTCAGTAACCACCCACTGTTTGGGGCTCCCTCCATCATGTCTTAAGTTGGTGGGCAACTGGGCCTTTGCTATGCTGGATCCTTCAGTGTGGAACTCACCCCTTCCAGATGCACATCTCAGTTCCTCCCTCCTCATTTTTAAAAAGTGTCTGAAGAATTTTTTATTCTGCTCCCTGCAAGTGATCTGATGGTTGAAAAACTTTTTGCTGAACCCCGAATGATGATTAAATTGGTTGGGATATTTCCTAGACTCATAGTGCAGTGGGAAAAAATGCTGGCAGAACTCAAGTTTTTCCAAAAGATTTATTTGCTGACTTGTTATAGTTCTTACCTTGTGAATTTTCCTTCTACAGGAGATCCTCCTGAATGGCCAGTAAAACTATGGTTAGATCCCCACCACTACCAGTAGGAGGCAGACTTCCTGATTTTTTCCTGGAGCATGCTCAGTGGGGATCTAGCCCCTAATTCCAGTGTTTTAAAGCTTTAACTTCACACTGTTTAACCTATGCTGAACTGGAAAATTTTCTTTTACTAGAAAAAAAACTGACTAGCAACGTAAACCTCAGGCCTAAACTCCCTGATGCCACTCTCAACTGGGTGTGGTCCTAGGGTAGAAGCAGACGACACTAAGCTAAGTGTCCATGTTCCAGGCACCTCAGAGTCACCTCTCACTCCACTGAGGACTCCTTAAAGGAGCAGAAGGCGGGTCGGAGACTCTCCAAGCCAAGGTGATGCCTATGAGAAAAGCAAGTTTGAGGGACAAATAATAAAGGGAGACCTCTCTGAGGGGTTCAAAGGGTATCTTGGTTAGGGCCCTCAGGACTAAATTCAGATTCCATGTGGGGAATCGGTGAGCCACCAAAAGAGAGAAAACTCTTGATGCCTTCAAGAAACGAATGATATGGGGGTGTTTACTTTGGGGGTGGCAAGGATAGCCTCCTTGCTCTTAGTGAGTAAGTAGAGAGATTCCTGGGATTTATTAATCTTGCGGGTCCAGTTGGAGATCTGCCACTTCGCAATCATTCCTCATATGCCTGATCTAGAAACATCCCCCTATCTCTGGATCTAGTTCTTGGGATATATTCTCTCTCAGCCTCAGCCTCTGAGGAGTCGTGTTTGTCTTTTTTCTCTCAGAGGTGAAGAGCCGTTATGACCAGTTCGAAGATCTGGTCTCTGTATTTACTGGGGAACTGCCTGTCTCGATCAGAGGAAGCTTCAAGCCCCGGCTCCTCTCTCTCTCCCTCAAGGGAGGAGTGATTTATCTTCCTCGGAGACCTGGTGTTCCTCTGAGATGTGGGCCTCTGAAGCCTCATTCTCCTTGTCAATGGCTGGTCTGACAGGAGCCTTTCCCCCCTTTTTCTTTCCCCGAGCTGAGGTCTCTTCCTCTTCAGAGGAGTGGATGGAGGCTGCCCCTGAAGGAGAGGGGGAGGCCAGGGGTCATAGGGCCTTGTGTGGCTTCTTGGGCAGGGGGAGCTTGCCTTTGCCAGAGCCCTTGGAGCGACCCTTGTAGGGACATGATTTCTTGGGCTTAACAGAAGGTCTCTTGCACTTGTCACACTTTAATTCCAGTAAGATCTCTCTAAGTACCTCCATATGTGACTCTGGGACCAGGGATGGGGTATGCGGAGGGCTTACTGTTGTTGTGGATGCTGCCATGTCCGTTGCTGCGCTTGTGTCTGCCCCCACCATTCTCCTTGTGGTGACCATTTTAGGGGCTGGCTGCCCTTTCACTTTCATTTTCCCTGCTACCACTTTTCTGAGCAGCCTGGGGAGAGGGAGCGAGCCAGGGCCTCGCTTGATGCTGTGCTGTGGGGAGCCTGTGGGCATCAGCTGCGGTTTCTGTTTCTTCTGGAAGCTGCTGCTGGGCGGGGAGCGGGAAGGGAGCAGCCAGCCCAGCCGGTGTTGTGCTTTGGCATTGAACCCTCCCGGCACTGGTGAAAGGGACCTCCTGCGTCACTGGACCCCTGAGCGGCCCGCTGGGGGGTAGGAGCCAGGGACTTGCCTGTCTACCCGCTCCAGAGCCAGTTGGGCATTCGCTGCCGGGCTCTGTGCCGCTGGAGTGGTTGGTGTCTCTTCCAGGCGTTTGAGGCCCTAGTGAGGAATGGGTCCCTGGGGACCAGTAGCCAGAACCCCCTGGGGTACTGCTAAGCCAGCTAGCTGAAGAGGGAGGCGCACAGACCCAAGATCTCCTAACCCTTCCTATAGGAAGGTGATGAATAGGGAGAGAATTTCTCCCTCCCTGGCACCTGGAGGCTACTCTAAGTTTCCAAACTTTCTAATCTGTCTTCAAGATCTGTCCTTAGACAGAGGCAGCTAGCCTGCGTCCTACCAGTGTGGAGGCAGACAAACAACTGGAGCTAAGGGGTTAGATCCCCCCTGAGTATGCTCCAGGAAAAAAATCAGGAAGTCTGCCTCCTGCTGGTAGTGGTGGAGATCTAACCCTACAGTTTTACTGGCCATCCAGAAGGATCTCCCAGGAGAAGGGTGTGCGTGCGGGCATGAGTGAGTGTGTCTCATGTAATAAGGGCCTAAAGGAGGGAATAGTCCCACTGAATTTTGTCTCCTATCCCCAAGTGATCTGATGCTTGGAAAGACTTTTTGCTGAAGCTCTAGTCAGTTTCATGTCAATTACCCTCTTGCTGGCTTTCTGTGGCAAGTGGGTAATTGATATGAAACTGACTACTGCGTAAAGTCTTTGTGACAGAGCTGGCTCCTGATAAAGTTATGTGATTTTAAAAAGCAGAGTCACGTAACTTTACTTATGCTGTTTTTTCTAACACCACAAATGGCAGTCAACGGCTGCTCAACTGCACGTCAGCCAGCAGAATTGATTTATTAATGTTTAATAACTCGTTTTTGGCTGCACCAACCATTATCACACTACAGCAGCATTTGAGTTAGATCTCAAGCTCCACAGCTGTAAAATCTGTCTGTGGGGAGGAGAGATCGAGGATTCAAAATAGTTGGAATGCTGTGCATTTTGACCACAACCAATTAACATTTTAAAAGTTATAACTTTTGATTTTCTGGCTGGAACCTCTTCAAACTTTGCACATATGATGGTCCCCACAAATATAAGCCATGGATAAATTTTCAGAACTGTAGATCAAGCGGTTGCCTCAATATCGGGGCTTCAGCAGTCCCCTGTTTTCTTGTAGCTACCACTGCAAAGCAGTAGGCCAGGTAAAGAACTTGGGCATCATCTTCGACCACGCTCTGTCCACGGCAGCCCAGGTGTCACGCGTGGTTTGGAAAAGCTTTTTTCAGCTATGCAATTTGTGTAAGTTATGTCCTTATTTATTCCGGGCTTACCTTGGCACAGGGACCCATGCCCTGGTGACTACAAGGCTTGACTTTTGTAACTCTCTCTTCTACAGGCTACTGGCAGTGCTTATCTGTCACTTGCAGCTTGTTCAGAATGTGACAGCTCAGCTGCTTACTAGCTTAGGCAGTCGTGATCATATTACGTGTGTTCTCTGCATTGGTTGCCTGTAGAGCAATGGATTGAGTTTAAGATTTTAATTGATTTAAATTAATTTTGACGTGCAGCTCCCACCATGTTCGGGAACCAACAATGCGGCCCCCAGCCTCAAAAAGGTTCCCCATCCCTGGGATAGACTGACTCCATGAGAAGGGCAAAGTACAGTTCTCAACTTGTGGCCCAAGTACAGTTTGACCATGTGGCCCAACCACAGGAACTGGTCCCACAAGAAAGCTGGAAGGTTACAATAGCTAGCTATGCAGGGAGACTCGATTCACGAGGAGCAGTGGGTGCACCCAGCTGTGATTCCACAAAAGAGAAAGGAACACATAGTTTAGCAGAGGCTCCAAGAGGCCTGTTGGTTTCCCCCCACAAAATACTTTGGAGAGCCAGAACTCTCACAGCTCACTGTGGTATCACCAACCGGGCTTTTGGCTGCTTGCTCTGGGTGGGCACATTAGGCGGCAAGTAACTCCCATTCACTAACCAAAGCTCACAGAGTCTCCTCCAGGCAAACACTAGTGAAAAGATCACTCCATTATGACCTGTTGTGGCATGCACTTCTCTGAAGCAACCAAAGCTGCCACTGCTGAAGATGGGAAACTGGGCAGAATGGACCACTGATCTTACATAACTGTTATAATTAATATAACAGTGACATAAGTGCCAGCAATGTATCTGGCACTGTGCAATCATTAATTCTAGACAAGTCCCAGTCCTGATGGGCTTACAATCTAGAAGAGATGAGAGGGGAACACAGGGAAAGACAAGACAGGAATACATTAATGAAGTTGAGAAGTCGCAAATGCACGTTTGGCTAACTACAGGGGAGAAGGGGACCCGGATGAGGAGGAAGTAGGTTTTTAGGAGGGATTTGAGGGTTGGGAGGGAGGGAGCAGAACAAAAATGTGTTCAGGAATAGATTACAGGCAGAGGATGCAGCATGGAAGAAGAGGTGAATGCATTTCAAGGAGTGAAGCACACATTCAAATGCATTCAAGGAATGCATTTCAAGGAGTGAAGCATGCAGGTGAAAATGTAGCAGCAAACAAATGCAGAAAAATAGGGGTGAGTAAGGCCATGAAGAGCCTTGAAAGTAAAGACAAGGAGCTTATGCAGGATGTGAAAGGGGAGAAGGAGCAAGTGGAAAGAGGAGAGGAGTGGCTGAACATGATTAAAGCAGATGGTGAGGGGATCTCAGACCTTGGCTGCAGAGTGCTGAACAGAAGTGAGAGGGTCACGGGGAGAGTAAGAGAGACCAGTAAGAAGAAGGCTGCAGTAGTCTTGGCAGTACAAGCAGTAAGGAAGGGCCAGATTTTAGAAACTTTATGCAGAATGAAGTGACAAGACAGGAATAGACTGCCAGGGCATGAAATTTCAGATCCAAGTCTAGTAGCCAAAAAATTTTCTTGGTCGCCAAGGGTAAATTAAACTGCGAATTAACATAATTAGCAACCACCTATTTATGCAAATATGTACATTTGCATATTTGTGCATAAATAAGTGTTCCTCATCTGCGCACATACCTTTTAATAGCACTAAAAACTACTCACACTTAATCATGGATCATCCCCAGCAGGGATGGGGGGTTGGGGGACAGCAAGGATGGGGACAGTGGGGATGGGGGAAACAGGATGAGGACAACAGGAATGGGGGTGGGGACAGCGGGGATGGGGACAGCAGGGATGGGGGGTGGGGGAAATAGACTGGGGACATGCACGCAGGCCAGAGAGGGGTTGGTGGCTACAGGTGCCGGCCAGGCGCTGGGGGCAGCCTTACCTGCTGGGCTGCTGCTGTACCTGCCTCCTCCTCAGCTCCGCTGACCAACCGGCCGCTTGTCTCTCGAGCCGCCTGACCAGCTCCAGCCAGCTGGGGTGCTGCAGCACTGTGAACAGACACAGCCGGGCAGCCTGCGGGGGGGGCTGCAAGTACCGGGTCGGGCCCCACAGCGCCTCCTCCACTCAGGCCAGAGAGGAGGAAGCGTGGTGGGGCCGGGCTGGTACTTGCAGTCCCAGCCAGGACCCAGGCTGCCCTCCTCCCCCCACCGCAGCGAGCCTTCACATGGCAGAGACCCGGAAGTATGGCTATCACATAGTCATACTTATTTCCGGGTCTCTGCCATGTGGAGCGGGGGGAATCCAGCGTGACGTGAGGTGGGGCGTGAGGAGGCACAGCCGGCAGGGGGACACAGGCAGAGCAGCGGCAGTGCACCGCCTGTCCCGCTGAGTTGTTGTTTTTTATTATTTGCCGCAACTTAAAAAAAATTAAAAAATAAGGGTATTAAGGGCAGGTCGCCAGCCCGCATTTTCTGGTCGCCAATGGCAACTTGGCAACCAGAAATTTCATGCCCTGGACTGGATTTGAGGTGTAAAGAGAGAAGGAATTAAAGATGAGCCATAGGCTACATGCCTGAGAGACAGGCTGGATTATGACACCATCAATGGAGAGGAAGGTTGTTGGGTTTTTTTTGGGGGGGGGGGGGAAGACAAGGAGTTCAATCTTGAACATATGAGCCTCTCACTATTGCACGTAAACAAGCACAAAGGAACAGCTGTGACTGCCCTCAAGGAGCCCCCTTGGTTAGCAGGGTAGGGTTGGCCTGAGGAAGCCTTGAGGTTATCCAGGACTCCCAACGGGAACAGAGAAAATGGTGGAAGATAATGTTAAAACCCTTCAGGCCTTCAGCAACAGAGGAGCTCGATAATGTTCTGCACCGGCATTCAAGCTGGCCAAGGCCCTGGGTTACATGCAATGAAGGCCACCAGGAAGCAGTGTGGCAGAGAAGAGAGGTGGAGTGAGATCTGCAGGGTGGAGAGAGGTGCCTTGTCCCCTCCTGTTCTGCTACATGCAGCAGACACTCAGTGGTGACAGCAACTGGAATAGTCTGACACAGAGCCCAGGAATGAAACCAAAGGAGAAGGAAGGGGATTCTGAGCCATATAGGGCCTTTGAAAGCTTATGGAGTGCATGCACAGGATACAGAGTAGGGTGTACAGGAGGTCATCTCAGCCGACAGCAAATTCTGAGGGCCTCCAAAACATAGCACTCTTCAACGCTCATACCCTAACCCAACAATGACCTTAATTCCCCCCACCACAGCTGATCAACCAGTCATATGCCAAAAGCACCCTCCTCAGCCCGTTATCACCACATGCTCTCTAGATAGGTGATGAAAAGGCAGTCCCTGGACCTGACCCAGCCAACTCAGTAACATGACAAGCCCCTCCCTTGACAAACCAAGATGGCCCCATCACTCCTGCTGGCCCTGTCCTGGCCCCATCCCCCCATGCACAGGGCAGGCCCTGGTGCTTGCCTGGTTTCCTCCCCCATCAGGCACCTTCATCCCAGAGCTAGACCATGCAGGCTGCTCTTCGCCCAAATTCTGTCCCCACCCACCAGCCATGCTGGGCTATTTGTGGGGGACTGATTTAGGAAGCCTCCCACTGCCTCCTGGGGAAGTCACACCCTAGCTCCTACCCCCACCCCTGAGCCCAGTGCAACCCTCCAGATTTTTCATCCAGTTCCCTCCTGGAGGACATCTACTTCAAACTGCCAGACCTCACAGAATAAACTCCTCCCCAGAAGGTGATTGCAGTCCTTCTATTCCTTATTCCTGCCTGGCCTTGCTGCTCCCATGGGCACAGGCAACAGCAACCTCAGTTACCTGTGCACGCTTCTTGGTCATATCACTCTATGCTCTAGCCATAAGGATGAGTGAGCAGCATGGTGGGGTGTTTGCCCCAAACTCCCAGTTCAGGGCTGAGGGCTTGAACCCGAGTAATCAAACCAAGGTACTGTATTGCCACTCTGGGCCAGCAGCTGTGCTGGGCAGTTCTTAACAGGTCCAGAGACAGGAAACTATGAGAGATATCCACAGGATAAAACCATGTCCACAAATGTATCCAACCAACCCTAGCAAGACTAGCTTCTGTCAGTGTACTTACAGGTGGAGGGTTGGGGCTGTGGAAGCTGGGGGATTGGAGGAGCTGCCGGTTGCCTGAGTTCCCTCCCTCTCTCCCCATTAAGGAGCTGGGTTATGAAACACAGCTGGGTTTTGTTGTTTTTAAAAAAAAAATTATTCTCCCTTATCAACCCGGTCCCAGAGGGCATCCTACGTGAAGCTTGGGGGACGTACTGACTCTGGACCTGTTACATCTGGTGAGCCAGGCGGTCCCGAGAGCGCAGGCGCCCAGGGTAGAAAAGCCTTGGCAGGATACTTTAAAGACTTCCACGGACCCAGGCGGCACGCCTTGGGACAGCACGCCTAAAGCATTGGCAAGGGACTGTGGTGATTTTTGGTTTTTCTTCTTCTTCCTGTTTGAGTTATTTTGTCTATCTACACACGGTACAATGCTGACCAGGAAGCATACAGAAATAGCTAAGGAGATTGTTTAGTATGTATCTTACCTAAGAGTACTAGATGACTTTGTAGCAGCTAGGCGAGGTCTGTCAAAGGGGGGAGGGAGGAGAGTTCAGACTGAGGATTCCTTAATGGTAGCGCAGGAGGGCGCTGCTTCCTCCTTGCACTCTCCTCGGCTCCTTCCAGGGAGGCTATCAACGGCCAGGGAGGCTCTTCTGGTACCATCCAGGCAGTTTCTCCCATTCAGTTGCCAGAAACGGGTGGGGCTTCTGCTTCCCAGCTAGTAAACGACGGGAACTCCTCGATTGGAGACTCACTTAAGGAGCTTGTCTCCCAGATGGCAATTGCCATTAGCTTATTAAAGGAGCAGGAAAATCAGTGGCTAATGGTCCGTGAGGCCATACAAGAAGTGAGAAATGTGATTACGAATCAGGAATCCAGGATTTCTGTAAAGCAACCGCCAGCCCAGACCTCTTTGGCTGACTCCCCGATGGACGGGTTGGGCCCAGAAAGGGATCGAAGGGATTTACCAAGAACCTTTATTCCCCCTTTTGAGAAAAAAGAGCTGCAGGAATTCCACCTTAGTAGGAACAAATTAGAGAAGCCAAAACTGGTACAGAAGGCCCTTTCATTTCTTGTTAGACCTTTGACCCACGGTAATTCTCCACCATGGAGGACTAAGAAGGGGATCCAGAACCATTCGTCAGCGATGCTGGGAGATTTTATACACAAGGGTCAGATTGGCAGTTTTAGTTTATTGCCAGTCCAGGGTAATTGCCAATGACTGATTGTTTATTTTCGCAGTGACAGGATAGCGTCCCATCTTTTATGGCACACTCCTCTTTTTTCCTCCTGGGGGGTACAGGTGGGGGAGGTTTTTGAGAATGGAGGGCCGACAGTGCCTCCTCATAGGAGAAACAGCAGCTGGGGAAAATCTGGGGATATACGCCCCCCACCCCCTCTTTATGGGGGGGTAGTGAGGGATTTAGACCCCCAGTAAGGAGTAAACCAAACAGCCCTAGTAGAACAGGGCGCCCCACAATAACCAATAGGCTGTTGAGCCTTGCCCTAGAGGCCGATTCCTGTTCGCAGCTACAGGCAAAAGGGGTTATAGAAAGGGAGTTGGCAGTAGTTAAGTCAGCAAGGAATTGGTTACGCTAACAGAGGAAATAGGGAGCTTAGTTTTGGAGGCTAGTGAGAGCTTCCATGTGGAAGCCCTTGAGCCTAGAGGAGACCAAAGGGGCTCTCTGGACCTTTCCCCTCACCTGAGAACACCTGGGAATTAAGTTGGCTGGGAGGGAGTGGCCCCCAGGCAACTGTCACAGATAATGGGAGTCACAGGAGAGGTAACTAACCTGGGCCAGAAGACTAGCGGGAATGTTCAAACCAAAGCCCAAGTTTTGTTGGTGGAAGAGTTTTCGAACTCTCCCCTTTTTTCTTTAGGGGCATTCAACTCCAGCCCTAACCCTGGTCCGGTGGCCTCAGTCAGTGGTCAGGTGTGACCTGCCCAGAAGCAGGTAGATATGTTTTCTGTCTGCTCGTGGAACATCTTGGGATGGTCTTCGCATGCAGGTATAGGGGATTTTTCTAGTTTCCTTAGACATCACCAAATTCTTCTTCTTCAGGAGACCTGGGTCATAGATAACATAGAATTTGAAGGCTACATGGTGATTTCTCTTCCTGCTATGCCGGCAGTTTCCAGGAGCAGAGCAAGTGGTGGCTTGGTCTGCCTCGTACTGGATACTTCAGGGTTTAGAGTGGTCTCTGAGATCAGGCACCCCCCTTTTTTGCTGGGGATAGTCCTTATATGTGGGGCAGTGACTTATCTTGTCCTGAAGACCTATATCCCGCCTGTTAATGCTGGTACATACAATGACGGGTTGTGGAACAGCTTAGAAAGCCCCATTGGTGAGGCATTAGTGGAACATCCAAAGGCCCACTGTAAGTTGGTGGGTGACTTTAACGCTCGGCTGGGTTCAGGGGATGAGGCACTGGCTCCCTATGTTGATGTGATATCGGGCGGAGCGCATTTGTCATATATGCAGGCAAGAGTTTCAAGGGACCAGAAGTTAAACTCCCCTGGTATAAGGTTTGCTCGGATGATCATGGGGCTTAACCTATCTATTTTAAATGGAGCTGGCTATCAGGATCCAAATGGGGAATTTACCTTTCTTGGTGTGCAGGGATGTAGTGAAGTTGACTATGCGGCTATTGCTCCTAAGGTATTTGATTTTCTGTGTGGCTTTCAGGTGGCTCTTGTACACGGTCAGACCACTTACCATTGATCCTGAGACTATCCAATCTGGGGGAACCCGGAGAGAGGGTGGAGGTCCCCCAGAGGGGGCTAAATTCTTCACCCTTTATATATCAGAAGTGGAGTAGAGAGGTGTCTTTAACCTGGGTGTCATTATTAGAGTCCCACCCCTGTGTCGAACTGAGGGAGCAGCTGGTCCTTGGACATACTCAAGAAGGGCCTGTAGCCCTCTACAACAGACTGGCTAGCTTTTTGTCGCACCAGTTGCTAACAGCGTCTGGAAGCCAATGAGACTGGAAAGTTTTCCACCCCTCTACCCGGGGATGGTTTGATTTAGAGTGCCAGCAGGCTAGGAAGGAAATGGATATAATTTATAGAAACTACCAGGCCGGGGGTGGTGGGGTCTATCTTGTCTCCCTGTACAGTACTTCCAGCAAAAAAGGGCATATAAGGAGCTGGTAAAACAGAAGAAAAGGGGGTATTCTGACGCCAGATGGCAGAACTTGCTGAAGGCAAGTAATGCCAAAGATTCAAAGACATTTTGACATATTGTAAATGGAGGCACATCAAGGTTAGGAGCAGGGTGGCTTATCCCAATTGCCCCTGCAAGCTGAATTGAGTTTGTAGAGGTGTCACAGATAGGTCCGGGGGTGGGGTGGGGTGAGGGTAGAACCAGGAAAGGAGAGGATTCTTGATCTAACTATGCCTGACTGGCCTTCAGTCAAAGAACAGGAAATTGGCTCAATTCTTGAGACCTTTTCAAATGGTAAAGCCCCAGGACCAGACCTAATTCAGGTGGAGGCTATCAAGAATAAACAGGACTGGTGGTTACCAGTTCTTGCCAAGCTATTTACTAGTATCAATGGTTCAGGAATTTTGCCACAGGGCTGGACCCAAGCGATTGTGGTTCCAATTTATAAAAGAGGACCAAAACTAGACCCGGCTAACTACAGGCAGATTAGTCTGATCACTGTGGTTGGCAAGATCTATGCTAAATATCTTCTGGCTAGACCAGTAGATTGGATAGATCGCACCCATATATTGCACCATGAGCAAGTGGGCTTTAGAAAGGGAAGGTCTATGTTGGACCATTGTCTGGTCCTGCACCATCTAATCGGAAAATATAGAGCAGCCAACGGGAAGTTGTACATCGCCTTCTTGGATTTGAGGGCGGTGTTCAACTCCATAGATAGATCACTTTTGTGGGCCAAACTTTCCTCAATGGAGATTGATAAGAGGCTTCTTGTACTTCTGAGGCCTTATACTCAGATACTACTGTCAGGGTTAAAGTAGATCTAGATGGCCAACTTACACCACACATTCCAGTCATCCGAGGAGTAAAGCAGGGCTGCGTGCTCGCACCAACCCTGTTCAATTTGTTTATCAATGATTTGGTCCGCCTGACAAGACAGGAGAGGTTTTTTCCCCCGAAATTGGGGACTAAACCAGTTGGGGCCCTTCTCTATGCGGATGATCTGGTGCTTTTGTCCCAGACTAGGTGGGGCTGTCCAGGCAGCTTACAGCTTTTTAAAATTATTTCTGTAAAACTGGCCTCACAATTAACTCTGCCAAATCGAACTTTCTGGTATTTTCCCTGACTAGGCAGATACACAGGTGGCCCATTGGCAACAACCTTCTCCAGCAAGCCGAGGTCTATAGATACCTGGGACTTCATTTTGCCTCAAACGGGCGATGGAAGGTACATGCAGAGAGAGTGGAGGTGGCAGCTAGGAGCCAAATGTTGGCCATTATTTATTATTTATTTATTTAATAGATTTATATCCTGCCCCTCCTGCCATGCAGCCCGGGGCAGCTTACAACAATAAAATACAGTAAAAACAATTTAAAACACTCAGTACAAAAAATATTTAAAATATTTAAAACAGGGCTAACTATATATAAATAAAAGTTATAAGTTAGGTGGGGGAAGATTCTTTACTGGGACAGGAAGGAAGAACTTAGATATTGCAATCCAGGTCTTTGAGGCTAAGGTCAAACCCTCTTTCCTGTATGGTGCTGAGCTATGGGCCTCTCTGCTGGGTAAAAATTTAGATCAGCTGCAGACTCAATTTTTCAGTATGCTTACCAAGCTGCCCAAGGGGACTCCTGCTGCTGCCATGAGGCTGGAGGCAGGCCTATGTGGCTGGTCAGTCGTGGCCTGGGAGCAGGCAGTACTGTACTGGTTGACAGCAAACAGGGCCCCACTGGATAGTCTGATTTGACAAATTTTTTCAGATACCTATGCTAGTCCATGGCTTATAGCTATTACCAACTACCTGAACCGTAGTGGGTTCCCAATGACATACTTGGGGACAAAAAATTTTGCTTCTGCCAAGCAAGAGAGAGTCACTCGATTCAGAGATATGGGTAGGCAGGAGGATCTGGCAACGGTGACAGAGTCCTGTCACCTGCGGGGATATAATGTATGGGCCCCTCAGCCAGATACAAGGGCCCATTATCTGGGCATGACGGCTACATTAAGAGAAAAACACCTATTTCTCTGTGCTAAAGTGAACGCACTCCCCACCAATGTTCTCATGGGGCGTTATGCCAGGACTCCATATGCGGATCGCCTGTGCCCATATGATGCCATGACAGCAGAAACTATTCACCATGTTGTTTTTGAATGTAATTTGTATGATTCCATTCAATTTAAATATCTGCAGGCTCTGATTTCAAAATTCCCAGGAGTAACAGTTGTATTTCTTGTCCAAATGGCTTTTGCTGATGTCTCCTTAGAAGTGACACAGTCTGTAATGAAATTTTTGGTACTTGCCATAGAAATGCGGAACAGAATCTTGTGCTCTAAGCCATTGTTAGCTCCGGACAGAATTACATAGTCTTAGAAATGTACTTTACAGAAACTTTTTTCTCTAGGACTGTCTATCCAGCTGTAATGATGTTTTGTGGTTGTGATAAGTGTAATACCGATATGGCTAAAACTGTCAAGGCCAGTTTATGGCAGCCACTTGGGTATTTTGTAGTGTCATAGAGGGTGGTAATTGACCATTTTTATTTTGTATTAGGATCCTATGTTTGTTGTCTTTGTATGTTGTTTGTTTGGCAAAGACCAAAGGTCACGCCATAATAAACTGAATTGAATTGAATTCTGTACTTACAGGTACTGGGCAGAAACAGCACAAAAAGTGCTAACAGTGGTAGAACACAGGAGACACTCCAGAGCATAAGGATTGCCAGACAGTCTCAGCCCCACAACACTATGTGGGCCATACATCCCACCATCCACAGCAAGTAGTTATAGGGGTTAGCATTGGGAAGGCAGTCAACTGACGATGATTAAACATTCCATGAGGCCAATAATAGTCTTGTGTAGGCAGCAGCCTGCTTTTTGTACTGCACCATGCTCAGAGGCCTGTGTTTATTGCATATACACACAAATCTAAATTCTGCAATGAAGAAAGCCAAATTCTGCAATTTCACTACAAGCAGAACAAATCTGTATAATTATAAATTTACATAAATACATTTGCTTTCTAGCACACAAATGGCCCAGGCCAAAGAGTCCACACACACTCTCAAGCAAAGCAAAACAAAAACCCATCTCCCCTCCTCCCAAATCTACCTCAAACCCCAGCAGCAAACATGCCCCAAGCCAAAAAATCTACACACCCCAAACACAGCTCCCCCGAACTAATAAAAAGCCATCATGCCCCTCCCTCCAAAAAGCACACTAACAGAAAGCACAAACGGAGATGAAAAAAGCTGAGAACTATCCAGACTTGAACATCATTCATGTTTACACTACCCTAACATTGTAAAATTTATAATTCATTACTTTTTTTTAGAATTTAATTTCATTGTTTTACAAGAGCAGTTAACTTGGTTTTGCAATTAGCATAAGTATCTAACCGATTTAAGATTAAATTCTTTGTTATTGTTCTAATAAATTAATGCTTTAAATATGCTTGACCATTCTTTGACAATATTTAACAGGTCCAACTAACCAAATATTTTTTGACAGCGGTCAAACTGACCACTGTCAAGAGACAGGATGCTGTGCTTGATGTGGACCATTGGTCTGACCGACTATAGGTCAGAACATAGCACTTCTTACGTTACTATTTATTTATTTATATTTGTATCCCGCCCTTCCCCAAAGGCTCAGGGCAGCTCACAAAAAACTATTTAGTTCAATGTTTACCCCGCCCTTCCCAAAAGGCTTAGGGTCTGCTTACAAAGCAAAATAAAAAACAATACATATAAAAACAGAACCCCCCACCCCCAGACCTCCAACCTTTCCTCATCCCCCAACCCCACTCTTACCCCAAACACCCCCTCCATCCCCTATCCCTGCCCACCAAATGCCCTAACAAATAGAAAGGTCTTCCACCACCTCTAGAAGATGCCCAAGCTCGGGCTCATACCAACCTCCGGGGGAAAGGAGATCCACAGCATTGGGGCAGCAACCAAGAATACCTCAGTGCGAGTCCTCACCATACAGGAACACAACTAACAGGTGGTACCCACAGGAAGACGCTCCCAGCCGATTACAGGGGTTGTAGCGGGGCATAGAGAGGTGGTCTCAGACTGCTACAGTCCTGCAGCATAGGGTAAACTACCAAATAACACTGATAAGGGGACCTCAAAGATAAAGCAATCAGTGTAAGCCTTCCACTCCAACATTCCTCAGGAGAGGACACACCTGAGACAATGCAGATCCCAAGTCTTGTGGCTCCCTATGAGTATTAGGGTCACTAATGAACAGCAATGGACATGAAACCTATTTGGACTGTAATTTCTCCCTACACAGCCCTAGAAGGGGGCAAGCTAAAAAGATTTCCATTCTCCATCATGGCAATGCAGAAATCCTGTGCTTTGGAAACAGATACTGGCATGGAAACATCCAGAACCACACCCCTCCACTGACTGAATGCACCACCACATGTCACCATATTCTGAGAGGCTATCACAGAGGGATAAGTTATGCTATTTCCCAGCATTTGTCTGTAAGGGCATATTAGTTTAGTGTTGCCAGATTTTTACTAGCCACTTTTGAAAATTACATGTTGAAGGGCTGCAATGGCACCAATGCAGACCTGCAATGTGTATTTTTCGTAAGTGGCCACTAAAAACTTGCATATCTGGCAACCCTACATTAGCTACACAATGACTTCCACACAATAACCAATTGGTAGGGAGCAGACTGGATGGGAAATTGTAGGCAAATGCAGCTTATTGTAGACAAAGCCAACAAGGTCCATCAGTCACCAGCATGAGACACGGTCAGCCTGAAGAGGCCATTTCCTCCACCAGCTGCGAGAGCACCCTAGCGAAAGCAGTCAGGACCCCAGACAGGATGTGTCACAACTCCCAGTAGCAACACTGACACTAGCACCAATCTGTAATCTTACTGGGTCTGAGGGTCACTGAAGCTCAGCAGGGACTAAGTAGGGAATCCCAGCATTCAGGGGTCAAAGGTCATGGGAATCAAGCAAAGGGGATGCGCGCAAAGACGACTCCAAAACAGGAAACGCTTTGAGAGGTTTCAGATCAGACAGATCAATGGAGGGAAATGCCAGAGGGACCTGGCATTGGCCTGAAAGGGGACAAGAGCTGCACCCCCATTCCCACTTCCCCAACAGGCCTCAAGGAAAGCAGGCCCTTTCTCCTAGTGATGGCAAAGATTCCCTTGTGAATCCCTCCTGCACACCTGTAGTGCTTCGAGAGAGGCACTGCAACAGGCTAGAACAGAGGTCTGAATCTAGCCTCTCAGCGATGCATTATAAATGAGTGCTTCCTAAGTCTATTCTTGCTATTTCTTCAGGGAGAGGGGAGGGGTACAGCAGATAAAAATACAGTGAACCTGAGTCAAGAGCAAAATGGCCTCTCCTATATGGGTTTCAAAGGTCTGTTTCCTAAAGCAAGAGGAACACAATTGTCTCTCCTGGCTGTGTCAGCTGCAACTTTCTCCTCCACTCCCCTCCCCCAACCACAAGACAAGCCCCAAAATAGAAAGTGCAGCAATCTGTTGCACCATCAGCCAGAGCAGAATTCCCACTGTCTGCCATAATCTCCTCTGCCAGGATTACCTGACTCAGGCTCCCTGACGAAAGCCAGGAATTCAGTGCAAAGCCACAGGAGAGTTTTGATTCTGTCCACACACAAACTAAAACACCTCTTTGCCCCAATGCAATGCCTTAGGGTGACACAAGCTAAGAGACACATTAGTCAGGGGGAATTTTGGAAAAGAGAATAAGCAAACTTGGGGATCACTGAGGAAGATGCCATTGGATCCTTAACACAGGTTCTAACTGGATGGACAACAGGGCACCTCTTGAGAGGTTATCCACAGCACCAGAATTTCAGCTTTCATTTCAAACACTGAAGTTTTAACAAAATGATTTTTGAAATTGAACGTGACCAGTTCAAACCCCTTGTATGGGGACACCTGAAAGTGATTTAAGAAATTTAAATCCATTTAAACCAATTTATCTTAATTTGTTGAATTAATGGGGTCTGCAGAGGGCTTTGGAATGATGGAAACTACCCAGTTCATTTCAACAGGGTGAGATGATGCCAGGTCATCATTTAAATGTCAGCAAGCGCTGTTAACTATTTCATTACTGAATCTGGCACTGTGAGCAAGGTCCTGCTCACAAAACCTTAGGGTAGGGGTGGGAAACTTTTTTCCTCCTAGGGGCCTCTTTGAACATTAGTAAGCGCTCCAAGTGCCACATAGAAGTTGGGTCAGGGATGTACTCAGAAGGAAGTGTCAGATCATGCAACTGTCCCCTGTTCTTAAGTACACGTCCTCATTTCTGCTCCCTTGGTTTTCAGTGTTTGTGGGTAGGAGTCAAATAAAATCTAGCCGCAAGTAGCATTTGGCCTCTGGGTCAAAGGTTCTCCATCCATGCCTTAAGGAAACGGACATCTAACTTTCAGGCTGCTGTCATAAATGAAATGGGGTAAATGATTTAATCTAGGGAAACTATCTCCTGCATTCAGGAGATACAGCCACCCCAGCAAATAGAAGCTCCTGTGAACACTTCTAGGCTAACATAACCCCCCAATAAATTTTAAAACCTTTTCTGAACAAGACCAGAGATCATGGTATCCAAATTAAAGAGTCAAACACACGCAGTCCAGTAGGGCCCATGTGATCACCATCTCACTGCCGCATCTCATGAATGATTCTTACATTGTAAATTGGTAAAGTGCCTCTTCCCCTAAAGAAAACACCCAACAGTATACTCACTGCTTTATCGACAAGTGGTAGGACACCTATCTGAAACCCAGTGGCATAGCACCCGCTAGCATCAAACTAAGCCACTGCTCTCAGCACTATCAGCAAAAGCAATCCCTATTGAACTAGCCTGCCTCTCACTCTCAGCTCTGACTAGCTTAAACGCACACACTAGTAGCAGGGCAGACCCTCTGGGGATATAGCTCCCCAGGCTAGATTAACTTTTTTCTGTTCCCGTGATCAGTACCCTAGAGATCACTAGCCTCAATCCCACTATTTACCTCTAAAAGAGCAGTTCTCAAACAGTTCTGAACTAAGCCCCCTTTCATGTGTATGTTGTAGTTGCGTCAACCCCCCCCCTCCCAAAAAAACCACTCCTTGTTCTCTCTCTTCCTATCCTCCTCCTACTCTTCTATTGCTTCCCTTCTTTCTCTCTGCCTCAATGAGTGTATGGAGTTAGGTGTTTGCCAGCTGGACTGCGGTCCTTCTTGCAATCCCCACAGAACACCTTCTGTACCCCTCCAGTTTGAGAATCTAGGCTCTAGAGCAGAGGTGGGGAACCCAGTTTGTATTTAGCCCCTGGATCCAGTTCCTACCCTCAAGCACTGAAAGGGTGAGCTCAGAGGAAGGAAGCAGAGACGAGGGCAATCACACAGGGATAGGTGGCAGTTCCATGGCACAAAACCATGAACTGGACCCTCCTCTACCTGAGCATATTCCTGCCCCCAACTTCTATGTGGCCTTTGGAGCTTGTACTAATTTTCAAAGTTGCCCCTGGGAGGGAAAAGGTTTTCCACTCTTGCTCTAGAGCAAACATGAGCACCCCCCTCCTCCTTCACAGAGTCATCATGTTGTAGAGACAGACCTGATAAAGTACTCCTGCTTGGACCCCAAACTCCAAGAGTGAGAAGTAAAATGGATCCACTGAACTCTAAAAGAGCAGCAAGAACCCCAAAAGAGGATAAAACAGTTAGGAACAGGGAGGAAGCTATGGTGACTGCTGTACCTGTTGCTGTAAAGTGAGTTTTATTTTGCCTCTGCTCTGCATCAACTGCCTTGGAACTACCTTTCCCCCTGTAACCAAGCCCCCACATGAGTGTCTCAGAGAAGCCATGGGGTCAAAACCAGGACAAGAGATAGCCACAGGATTCCCAAGTTCTAGCTAAGCAGGCTTCGCAGTATGAGACAAACAGCCACTTCTCAGACAGCTAGGCTTAGGGCATTTGCTGAGGGGGTTTAAATGTTCCTCCTCACCTCCCAGTGAGCCAGGCACCACTGCAAACAGTGGGTGCCGTGAACCAGTACAGGCTTGAAGATGAGGGTTTTACATCTTGGCATCTCCAAGCCTCCGCTAGTTCGCAGAACCTGCTGTTTGCGAAGGCACCCAGCTCACTTCTGGTAGTGTAAGAACATATTCTCTCCCCGCCCCCCGTGTGAGTTTGTTTCTCCCGGACTTTAGAAATACATGAGGAACAAGTCTTGTGTAAAAACACCCTATGTTTAACCTGCAGACTGCAGCCTACAAACAAAGGCAAAGGGCAGGCATGGAAAAGGCCAGTAAGGGAACATAAAGCAGGTGAAACAAACCTGCAGTTAGAATATGTTCTGTGCATCCACAGAACATAAAAGTTAGTGCCGTACTGGGAGAGACCAATGGCCCATCAAGCCCAGCACA
The DNA here is from genome assembly GCA_003113815.1 of Sphenodon punctatus. Taxonomy (NCBI): domain Eukaryota; kingdom Metazoa; phylum Chordata; class Lepidosauria; order Sphenodontia; family Sphenodontidae; genus Sphenodon; species Sphenodon punctatus. The sequence goes on along the minus strand of QEPC01006070.1, from coordinate 263,496 downwards.
TCTCCAACAGTGGCACATTTCAGTCACTTGAAAGTAGTACCCAACAGGTCACAATGGGGTAATCCATTCCCCAAATCTACCTAGCTAATAGTGGCTAACAGACCTATCCTCCAGATAGGTCCAATCCTTTTTTAAACCTAGCTTTACTACTGACCTTGACCACATCTTCTGGCAACAAATTCCACAACTCAATTGTGCACTGAGTGAAAAAATACTTTTATTTTAAATCTGCTACTTTAGTTTCATGAAGGAGTTCTAATACTATTTGATACTAGTTTGATACTATCTAATACTAGTTCTAATACTATTTGAGAGGGTAAATAACCATTCCCTATTTACTAATTCCACACCACTCATGATTTTATAAACTTCTATCATATCCCCTCTCAGATGTCTCTTCTCAAAACTGAAGAGCCCTAACCTATCTAAGCCTCTCTTCATAGGAAAGCTGCTTTATCATTTTTGTTGCCCTTCTTTGTACCTTTTCCATTTTGACTATATCTTTTTTGAGATGGGGTGACCAGAACTGCACACAATATTCAAGGTGCAGTCACACCATAGATGTATAAAATGACATATTTTTGGTTTTATTCGCTATCTTTTTATGAATATTTCCTAGTGTTATGTTTGCTGTTTTGACAGCAGCTGCACACTGAGCTGAGAATTTCAATGTATTGTCCACAATGACTGCAGGGTCCTTTTCCTGAGTTGTAACTTCTAATTTAGAAGGTACCTTCAGCATTATGTACATATGGTTTGGATTATTTTTCCCTATGAGCATCACTTTGCACCTACCAACATTAAATTTCATCTGCCATTTAGATACCCTCACCCAGGTCTTGCAAGATTCTCCTGCAGGAAGAACAGGGCAGTTTCCGGCAGAATAGCTATGCAGACCCTCCCCAACCCTCCACAGCAAGAGCAGCACTTCTTCCCAGCAGCTTTCTCTTGTACACCTGCCAGTGTTTGAATGCACGTTTTACAGATCAGGAAATGGAGACAGATGGCAGGGAAGGGCCATGCAGAGTGCCACCGACCAGGAAAGCAGAACCCATGGCACACTAAACTCAGCTCTGGGCCCGATATATGGATCTCTCGCACTCCTGCATAACAGTTAGCACGAGGCTTCGTAGGTCTACCCAGGTCCAAGCAGATCACACGCCATTGAGGGAGCGCGGATATTTTAAGAGTAGATAGATAGGGAGTCGAGTGCTTGTCCGAGTCCCTGCCCAAAAGAAGCGCGCTCTAGTTCCAGTCTGCCACCCATAGTCCGCCGTGTAAATGCCGTAGGAAAGGGATAGGGTTCTACCAACCACCGCCGGCCCCAAGCTTGGCCACACCCTCCCACAGCAAGGAGCAAGAGACAAAATAGCTCATTTGCTCACAACACTGCACTCACCCCCTCTTAAAGGGACAGTACGCCAAGCCGCTTCCCCACACCTCACGGGGAGACCACATCGGAGCCAAGGCCCTCCTCTTGGCTCCGATGTGCTTTCCTTTCCCGGCCCCCCAGCCAGATTCCCCGAAGGAGGCTCGGGGCCGCTGAACCCGAGCCAGGGCACCAGCACAGAGAAGTTCCCTCCGCCTACCCGATAACATAGGGCCTTCCGCCACTTACAACCCATGCACCGTGCGTGGAACTTCTCCTGTAAGGCGCGGCGCTTATGCTTTCCGCGGGCAGGATCATCCCGAGCCACCTGACTCCTCTCCCCGCGCGCCAGGGTTGGTGGAAAGCACAGCACAGCGGGGTTCCCTCGACCTCTCTTCGCCGCCAGTTGAGACGATAGAAAATTTCACGCGGTGCCCCCTGGAGCGGCGGGACCAAAGCTATGATGGTGTCTTCTGCCCAGGAGCCGGTCCTTCTGCCAGGCTAGCCCAGCCCGACATGCGAGCAGCCTAGCCTAGAAGAGGGGCAGGGCCGGCCAAGTTTCTGTCCGCAAGCACATTCCCAGGTAGGGAGGCCCAGGCCCTGCTTCTTCTTCAATTCGGCTCCATCCCTTGCAACGATCAGACTTGACAGCGAAAATGGATTACATTGTAGCTAGCGAACTCAGCACCCAGGAGTGGGCAGCAGGACTCGCCATGGCAACGGGAGGCTACCCGAACGAGATAAGTGGGAGAGACGGACAGGGATGGAGATTCGGTCTCCCCGGGCAAAATACCAATTCTGCAGGGCGGCAGCCTCCTGCCTGGCGCGTGCGCGCGCCCACACAAAGGCGGAGCCATGCCAAACCCACATCCTACCCGGCTCTGCGCTTCCGCACGTGGGGGGCTTGTACGGGGACCTAAAGTGCCCCCTCCTCCTTCCGTGGGGTCTGGGTGAGAAAGGGATCTCCCCTACCCAAAGCTGTAAGGCCTTAAAACCGTGGCGTAACCATGGTCTCTCAAATGGGGCGGAGTACTTTTCTTTGTTGGGGGCACAACTAGGAGGGCAGTAACCGACAGAAAGAAAAACGAATGGGAAGCATAGCACCACCACCCCCATTCGCCTCTGCAAAGTATTATCGCTTTCAGTGGGAAAGAAGGCGGGCCATTACCTTAACCCTTCACATACCCGTGCATTCTAGACTGCCATTACCTTTACCTTAACCCTTCACATACCCGTGCATTCTAGACTGCCCTGAGGACAAGGCATAGGAGAGTATGCCATGCATACCCTGTTAACAGATGTCATGGTAGCCACCAACAAATGGGTGCTTGCATTCACCTGGTTGTCTGTTAGGTGTTCAAGTTCCCCAAACTGGTCATGATGCAGCACCCACTCACTAGAGGATGCGTGCAGGTGGAGAGGATGTAGAGCCTACCATACCAGCCAATGTAGGTGAACGGTGGCATAATAGGCTGCTGATTATGCAGCACAGGGTATTCCATGCAGTTTCTACTTCCTGCACATCTCATTGGTTGTGCTGTGCATGTAACATCTGCCTTAAAGCAAGGCACCTTTTTCAAACGTGCATTCTCCATGCTCTGTGTGGTTAAGGATCAGCTCCTGTTGCTTGCTGTTCCCTGACCAGTGCATCCTATGGAGCAACGTTTGGAGTTTTAGGGTATGTCATGGTGCATACTGCCAGCTAGGCAACCCTGCCTACTGCAACCTCCACGACACAGTCCCAGCACTCCTGACTTGGTTCGCCAGCACTGCTTGGCCTTTATCTGCAGGGGGGAGGAGGATGACCGGGTGCAATATTCCCTTGTGAAATTATACCAGAATGTTGGGGTGTCTCAAGGAATCATGGATGAGATGGTGAAGATAGTTGGCAGCAGGAGTGACAGTTTGAAAGGGGAATAAACAAGTAATGTTCTTTTTCTCCACCACAGCATACACTGCCCTGGAAGCAGCCAGCCCTCCCCAAGAAAGGAATGGTTCTCCCATCCCTCTACAGGAATCTGTTCTAGATAAATGAACCAGCAGGGCCTTGGGCGGTGTTTTTTTTTGGGGGGGGGGGGAGCAATCCTGGAGCCAGTGCTGCCCCGCTCTTGTTTTTTCCCCCTTTTTCTTTTCTTCCTGCATAGCCAGAGGCTGCTGCCTGCAGCTGAAACCTGCTGCCTGGATCCCTATCCCTCACCTGCCTCTGCCATCTGCCACCAGTCAGACTAGGAGATAAAGCTGTTTGTTTACAAACAGCTCCTCCCCACATGAGTGATCAGAAGGTTGTTGCCTTGTAAAGAAGGTTCTTTGAGATGGCTCCCAACGTTCTCACAACTGAATTGTGCATGCTTACCCTATTCAAATAATAGACCATGTGATGGTCTCAAGCTCCTCTAGTATAAAAAGCACTCTTCCCCTCAGAATGACACGCAGCATGGGGGCAGGGCTTCATTGGGGGCAGCAGCCTGAGAAGGGCCTAGGGGCACAAAATTCCTAAGTGCGGCCCGGACACCAACGCCAGGTAGGTCACATACAGTAGGATGGGTGGCATGGAGCACAGTCCTGCAAGGGTCTTTTGCACAGTAGTCTGAGTTTGGGGGAAGAGAGAGGAAATCAGACTAATGCGTGCCTTGTTTGCTATTTCCAGGTAGTCAGCACCAGCGGATGCCCATGTTCAGAATTACCAGCGCAGAGAGGATTTGGCCTGAGAGCTACTGGGTGAAAGACCTTCTGTTCTGCCAATGAGTTGTTGGATGCTATTGGGTCATGGGCAACAGGTGCTACTGTAGAGGGACGCATTAGAACACAAGCTGGAGGACTATGAGCTAGCAGACCAATCAGCTGAGACGAGGATGTGGCCAAAATTGGCAACACCTGTGACAACAATTCAAAGAATTGGACAACTCTAGACAATGCATAGGGACATGACTGATGTGGGAGAAAAACTACAGCAATCTCCCCCACTCAGTTCTTGTCCAGACCAGCATCCTAGAGTGAGAGTTGCAGTCTGCAACATTGCTGCCCAGTTGCCCTTTCATAGCTCCCCTGTCACTGTTGGATAAATGCGGTGTAGGAGACTAAACACCCTAGCCTTCCCTCTACTCAACTTACTAACCCAAGAATGCACCCTGTTAACTATCCACTATTGTTTGGGTCCAACAGGATTCCAGGGGATTCCAGTGTCCTCTCCTGTACACCCCTGTTTTCACTCCACCCAGCACCTCCCTACAGGCGCAAGCACAGGATGAGACTGTTGCTCCCCACCCCTTTCTCCAAAAAGTGCATACACCAATATTGCCAGCAGAAGGGGTAGATGCCAAGGAAAATAACCCTTTCCCCAATTCATGTTCACAAAATAAAGCTACTTTTGTTGTAGTTTTACACAGTGCCCCCAGCTATTCTAATAAAATCCCACTCAAGCCCCAGTCTGTCCTTTTGCTGTTCCTGGTTGTTTTTGTTGATATGGGGCTGCGGTTCCTAATTTCAGTTCATCCCTTGCAAATGCCACCATCACCGCCTTTGCATCAACCAATTGCCTGACACAGTCTATCAGCAGGCCCACAGTCTCCTTGCAGACCTCCACAACAATGCTGGTCCCCATACTGAATTGTTGGGCAACAGAGCAGCAGCTGGCTGAGGTGGCCAGCTATCGTTTCTCCAATAGAATGCTTACCTCATGACAGTCGAACACCTTTCCAGACAGGGATGGAAAATCCTGGCTCTCTCTCTCACACACAACCTATTGGGGCATGCAGAAGTTGACAATCCACTGGTCATCTCACAATCCAAGAATGGACTCCCACCAGTTTTTTAATTTTTATATTAAAAATTATCATGCTGCTGCCTCAGGCATCTCGGGGCAGCTCACAGCATTTAAAAACATATTAAAATATACAATAATAAGCTACAGTTAAAACAGTATAAGACCCATCCCCACCCACCCCATCTCCCTTGAGAAAGACCTGGCGGAACAGCCAGGTCTTACATTGTCTGTGGAAAGAGGGAAGGTCAGCACACAGCCACAGAGAACGCCCTCCTTATGGTGGAACCCTGGGGACCCCGAGGAGCAGGGCCGGCCCCAGGGTTTGTGAGGCCATGTGCGAAGTCTTGGTGTGGGACCTAATTCGCATAATTAGACCCCACCTAATTATGCAAATGTATACATTTACATAAAACTTACTCCCTCTGGACAGGAAGGATTCCCATTCTCCACCCCTCTGAGCAACCATGGAGAACACGGCCACCCAATGCTTCCCCCCCCCTTCACCTCCCCAGCCGAGCGTCTACCACCACTCCCCAGGAGTGGTACCACTGCAGGGGCAGCCAAGCAGGCAGTGAGGCAGGCACAGAGAGACTGACTGCATCCACTGCCTTACTGGAGGAGGGGGTGAGCTTAGCTAGTCTGGCCTCCAGGGCCTGTTGCTTCTTGCTGCCAGTGCTGCCTGTGCCTTGTGCACGCATGCAAGTGAGACCAGTCCAGAGGTGCTGCTATCACACACAAGACACCCAAAATGCAGCTAGCCTACTAAGCACATTATCCCATGAAAAGAGACATATAACCAGTTCAATTGTGCCCCCACCCCATAACCAGTTCATTTGCGCCCCCACCCCCATATAATAAATTCATGCTGCCCCACCCATAACCAGTTAATTTGCACCCCCGTGGCAGCTTGAATTGATTATATGGGGGTGCAAATGAACTGGTTATGGGGTGCGGGTTTAAAGACAGTATTCCTGTTGACAATAACTTAATTAAGAAGGGTTAGTGAAATAGCAGCCATAATAATCTCAGAACCATATCTGCAGATTTATTTTCCAAGACAGAATAGATATTGCTTTACATCCTAAATTCCTACCTAAAATAGTGTAAGTAAGACAGTTGTAAGAATGTGGCCCTTTTTACATGGGCCTCTCCCACCCATGAACATGTAGATTTCTGTGTGTTCATGGATGGGGGAGCCCCGTGTGCACGCACCCATGGCAAGTTGGGGTACATGCGCGTCTGCCTAACACCAGGGGAAAAGGTGGTTACTGTGCGCGTGTGGATGAATGGGGATGCGTGTGCAGCTGTGTGCATGCCCCACCCATGCACTGGCGTGCCCACAGCTTCCGCACCCGGCGGAGCCATGTAAAAATATCATGTGAGGAGCCACTTGAAGAAGAACAGAAGGTTGCTACCTTGTAAATAAGGTTCCTTGAGATGGCTCTAAACATTCTCACAACACTCACCCTTCCAGCCCCGCATGGAATTATTTTCTTATATTTCTAGAAAGGGTTGGAAGGAACTGTCATTCTGAGGGGGAGAGTGCTTTTTATACTAGAGGAGCTCAAGAGCATCATTTGGTCTATTATATGAATAGGGTGAGCATGCAGAACCCAGTTGTGAGAATGTGTGGAACCATCTCGAAGAACCTTCTTTACAAGGCTACAACCTTCTGATCAGCACATGGGCAGGAGCGGTTTGTAAACAAACAGTGTTATCTCCCAGTCCTGCTGCTGCTTCTGCTGCAGCTACTAGGAGGGAGAGGCAGGTGAGGGATGGGGTCTGGAGCCAGGAAGGGGAGGAAGAACTTATTGGGGGGAGAAGCTGGCTGCAGCCTGCTGCCCAGCCAGGCAAGTGCGGGGCCCTGTGCGGCTGCATGTGTGGTGCGTGCCTGGGGCCGGCCCAGCCGAGGCAGATGCCGCCGGCCAGGCCAATCGCAGGGGCCGATCCAGGTCCTGGAGGGTGAGGTGGTCCTGCAGGTAGGTGGGGCCCAAGCCATTTAGGGCCTTAAAGGTCAACACCAACACCTTGAATTGGGCCCGGAAAACTATCAGCAGCTAGTGCAGAGAGCGAAGCACTGGTGTAATGTGCTCGCATTGGCCCATCCCAGTTAGGAGATGGGCCACCGCATTCTGCACCAGCTGTAGCTTCCGAACCAGCACCAAGGGTAGCCCCACGTAGAGTGCTTTGCAGTAATCCAGTCTCGAGATAATAAAAGCATGGATGATTATGGCCAGATCCAAGTCAGAGACATATGGCCTAAGCCGACGCACCAGATGTAACTGGTGAAATGCCCTCTTTGCCCCAGCCACCACCTGGATATCCAGGCGGAGCTGTGGGTCCAGGAGCAACCCCCAGACTCCAGACCTGCGAAACCAAGGGAGGACGGATCCCATTAATGATGGGGACCATCACTCCCTTGGCCTTCCTCACAACCATCACCTCTGTCTTGTCAGGATTTAATTTCAGGTCGCTCACCCTCATCCAATCTCCCACAGCTGTCAAACACCGGGTAAGCACCGAGACTTCTGGGCCTGAGTCGGAGGAAAATGAGAGATGTAGCTGGGTGTCATCAGCGTATTGATGACACGTCACCCCAAACTCCCTGACAACCTCCCCCAAAGGCTGCATGTACACATTGAACAAGAGAGGGGATAAGATGGAACCCTGCGGAACCCCACATGTGAGTCCCCGGGGGGAAGATGAAAACTCCCCCAGCACCACCCGCTGGGTTCTCCCAGCCAGGAAAAAGTGGAACCATTCAAGAACAGTCCCGCTAATCCCTGCCTGGTTCCGCAGCTGAGTCACCAGCAGCTCATGATCAACGGTATCAAATCCAGCCAAGAGATCTAACAGGATCAGCAGGGTCGAGTGACCCTGGTCCAACTCACGGGAGAGGTCGTCGGCCAAGGCCACAAGCGCAGTCTCCATGCCATAACCCGGCCAAAAGCCCGACTGCGAGGGATCAAGAAAACTGACCTGATCCAAATGTCCCTGAAGCTGCTGAGCCACCACCCGTTCAATAACCTTGAAGGTTAGAAACCAGCCAATAGCTGGCCAGGGCGCCAGTGTCCAAAAATGGCTTCTTGAACAGGGGCCACACCACCACCTCCTTGAGGCAGTCCGGCACCCTGCCCTCCCCAAAGGAGACGTTGATTATCCCTGCCAGCAACGGCCCCACTGTCTCCTGGCTAGCCTTAACCAGCCACGACAGGCATGGATCTAATTCACAATAGGTGCCTCGAACAGTCCCAAGAGCATGCCCGGCATCCGAGGGCAACATAGCCTTAAACTCATCCCATAAAACAGGACACGAAGGGGCTTCTACTGCCTCTGACCTATTCTCTGCTAAAAAAGTTGCATCAAAACTGTGGTGAATCTGAGCGATTTTGTCCGCAAAAAAGTCCACAAACAAATCACAGTGAGCATTTGATGATTCTAAGTCCGGGCGGAGGGTGGCCGGACTGACCAGCCCCCTCACCACCTGGAACAGCTCAGCCGGGCGGGACTTAGCGGACGCAATAAGGACAGCAAAGAAAGCCTTCTTTGCTGCCTGCGCTGCAACGGCATAGGTATGTAACCAAACTCTATGCCGCAACTGGTCAACTTCAGTACACAAGTGACGCCACCGTCACTCTGACCACCACCCTTCACGCTTCATCCGCCACAGCACCTCCGTATACCATGGGGAGTTGCATTGTCAGCGCTTCGAGAGTGGACGCCTGGGGGTGACATGGTCGATGGCCTCCCGTCAACACAGAATTCCATATGGACACGAGACCATCGAGTGAGCAGCCATCTCAAGGTCATAGAAAACATCCCCTATAGCTATCTGGAACCTTTCTGGTTCCATAAGCCTTCGGGGCCAAACCAACCTAACTGGTTCCGTACCCTCCTGGGAGCCGACATGTGCCAGGATACCTGCCTGGAGGAGATAATGATCCGTCCACGACAAGGGCACTATTGACACCTCTCCCACTGATGGATCCCCACACTTGGTGCTTCTGTCCTTCTCCCTCAAAAGGTTAGCTGTTGGCACAGCTCTGTGCAGGGCCTGGCCATGTCAAGTCATAAACTTTGCCACCTGTTGCAGACATGTTTCCGTGTTCTGCATTCCCCTAAGGGTTCCCAGGGATACCACAAGTTGGTCTGCTGCCAAACAGAGTTGCCGCCAGGGCCTCATGTTTATACTTTTTGATGCAGCCATCATCATCAAAAGTTGTTGTTGGTGCCATTGTGCAAGGAAATGGTGGTAGGCTATGTTCATTTGCAACACAGGCTGCATCATCTGCTTCGTGATGGCCATAATGCCAAGGCCTGATAATGGCCAGGAAGTAATTGCCATATCTGTCCAGGTGTTCTTGCCAAAGTTTGCAAGCCAAGTAGTTGTCCTCACAGCATGCCACAGGATTTTGTATGCAGATGGTGTCTTAGGGCACACACTAAAATGCAGTTCGTTCGGAGGATTGGTACATGATTGTGTGAAATGATGGTCTGTGTTTTGAAAGTAAAACTTACACACTAGACTGCAACAGATGGGCTGGCCTGTCCCATCACTTGCAAGATGGTACCTGGCCCTCACAAGTCGCAGACACCAAGAGAATGTATGTCAAATGCGTGTGCTGTGGTGCCTGGGCACTCCCGGTTTGCAGAGGTGGTTTCCAATGGAGACTCTTGCCTAGCTGACATTTGGCAAAGGCAGGAGGTGCAGAGTGAACTCAGAGACTCTGCCTTACTCAAACCATACCACAGAATTTCCTGGCCCATGGAGATGTCTGCATTGAGGACTGCCATTTACACACACTTGGGCTCAGACTGAAACAGTGCACACTTACCCTCTAGACTCAAGTGGGAATTGAAGGAAATCCTAACCTTCCTTGACATATGGGAACTGTCAAAGGTGCAGGTGATGTTACGGGACCTTGGACCATCAGTATTCTTTCTCAGTGCCAGCTTCATGACGGTTATGGAAAGTGCTGGGAACAACAGAGTGCATGGGTCTTGTTGAAGTGCTTAGGTTCAGAACCAGGGAGTGCAACAAGCTAACAACTCAGGTTGACAGAAGAGAGTTACACACAGCATGAAATTTGGGCACTCCGAGGTGTGCTTGTGGATTGGAGACCATACTTCAGCTAGTCCCATCTTGAGCCTGATGCGAATATGACTGTGACCTTGATGACTGCATGGTGCATGTACAGTGGCAGGGACTCATGCCAATAATACCCTGCACTGCCAACACACACAGTCACGCTGACAATGCTCAGTGACACGGAGGGGTTTGGGCTGGTAGGGGAGGGAGGATGAGGCATGCTGACAGAACATTAGCACTTAGAGTGCTTAACTGCCACATAATGCTAGCACCTGGGCCACTGAACTGTGGGATAGTGTCCCAGATTTGCTCCAGGCTTTGCTTGCAGCTTATTGGACCAGCAGTGACTTCATGGCTTTTTTATTTTTAGCACTGCATCACAATAAAAAGCACTTTGGAACTGACAGCGTCATTGGTTGTTTCCGACACTGTGGGAAGAGACTTGGAGGCAGGATGTTGTATGGTGTGCCCAGCCTTGGGCCAGAAACACTGAATTCAGGTGTGTTCTTTCTTGTTCCCAGAGAGCAGTGCAAAACTGTCTTCTAATGCATTGTACAAAGAGCACAAAATGCAAGATGGGAACAAGCAGAGGCAAAGAGTACAGTAGGTGTGTGTGAAAGAAAGCGTACCCATGCAAACTGTGGACACATGCACGTACACACTCTTTTGCATGGTGCCCCAGCATCTCCATTGATTAGTGCTGAAACTTGGTATTCTTATTTTTTTTCAGAATACACCGGATGGATGTGTGCATGACTAGTGACCCAGACCTTACTCTAGGTTCTCTGAGCTAGGAAATGAAACTTAATGCCAAATTTGGTGGGCAGAGGCGTAATGGAAGGGGACAGGTAGTGATGGACAAGCACAGGACAGTTTTTGATTGGCTGGCAGGGACAGAATAAAAGTGGCCATTCAGGGGTTTTCCATTCTCTTTGGTGAATTTGGCTGTGTGTTTTTGCCTGGGGAGGTGCCTGGCTTGGGCTGTCCATAAGGGGTCAATGTTGGAGGTTACTATTAGCCACCCTGCTTTTTTATATATTTTCTTGCAGCAGTAGCTCCAAGAAAGTTAACTACACAACCACTCTCCATTATAAACAGGGGACTGCTGAAGCCCTGATTTTGAGGAAACTGTTTGAGCTACATTTCTAAAAATTTATCCATGGCTAAAATTTGTGAGGACCATCATACGTGCAAAGGTTGAAGAAGTTCCATCCAGAAAATAAAAAGTTATGATGGTTTAAAAGTTAATAGGCTGTGGTCAAAATGCACAGCATCCTCATGATTTTGAATCATCACTATCTCCTCCCCCTGGACAAGTTGAGCCCCCAAACCTAAGAGGCTTGAAGCATGAGATCAATAACAACTGCTTCTGTAATATGATAGTGATTGGTGCAGCCAAAACAGAGTTATTAATTATTTAAAAATCAGTTCTGCAGACTTGCACATGCGCAATAGAGGAACCCATGCTTCTGTCACCAGGGGGACAAGCCTGGTGGTGAACTTCAGTAGCATGAATGAGAAGGGAGGAGGGACTTGCCGCCACCTCCCTCTCCTCTGCTGCTACTGATCAATAAGCAGTGGGTGTTTTTACACACACATTTCTCCTGCATGTTTGCTGTTGCATCCTGAACTTTCTGTCTCTCTAAATTACTCACAAAGCCCGCATTCACAGCTGCTGCGGTGACAGAGAGAGTGGCAAGGGAAGACGCGGCAGTGGGGAGGAGCCGGATGACAGGAAAAAAGCCGGTGTGAACGGGGATCTGCCACGGCTTCTCATGCATGTCAGGGCGCAAAATCCTGCCCTTGACATGCACGAGAGAAGCCGCAGCAGATCCCCTTTTGCACTGGTTCTTTTCCTGTCATCCAGCTCCTCCCCGCTGCTGCGTCTTCTCTCGCCGCTCTCTCTGCTGCAGATGTGGAATGTGGCCCCAGATCTTAAACATCTGGCTCTTTGAAGTTCTGCACAGAACGTCTCCAGGAACTTTTGTATGTAAAATATTCTCCTGGTAAACTGCTTTGTTCCAGGCAGCTGTGGTCACTTGGTTTCAATGTCAGCCCCAACACATCTGCAGCTGCGGCTACTTTAGGCTGCCTCAGGGTAGTGTTTGTGTGAAGAATGTACCCACGAGCTGCCTCAGGGCAGAGTGTGTGTGTGTGTGTGTGTGTGTGTGTGTGTGTGTGAGTGTGAGTGTGAGTGTGAGTGTGAGTGTGAGTGTGAGTGAGAGAGAAGAATGCATCCGGAACTTACTTGTGGACTTGTAAACCCACAAGATTGAAAAACCAGCACTTTAAGGTGTGAGTAAAAATGATCAGTGAGTCTCACCCCCTGCCTGTTCCCCTATGCCCACTAAGCCTCCCAACCCTGCTGCTGGGAAGGGAAGCCCCCAAAAGGCTAGTCCTGTCCCCACTCAGCTCCCCAGCCCCTCGCAAGAAGCATCTCGGGACTTTCACCAGGAGTAGCTTCTCCAAGCCCCAAGACAGACGCTTCTTGCAAGCGACGGGCTGAGGAGCTGAGTGGGGACATAACTAGCCTTCCCTGCAGTCGGGGTTGGGCACCTAGTGAGCAGGCATGGAGGAACAGCGGGGAGGGGCTGCATTAGGACCCCACACCCCGGGCGCCACTAATTCCCTGTGGCTCAGGGCAGAAGAGGGATTTACACCAGGGATCCCTTTTTTCCTTGGCAGCTTATGATGGGGGGGATGGGGGAGAGGAACTACGCAGCTCCCCATGCCCTCTCCCCCCTCACTGGCCTGGCACTGCAAGCTCTGCTTTCCTTGCTAGTGACACTGGGGCTACCGCCATGTTTCCTGTCTGGGCATGCTAGGAATACATTTCCCAGCATGCCCAGACAGGAATAGCAAGATGGTAGTGGCCCCGGTGTGTCCTCCTGCAGCATTGCGGGGGCTTTTGAAAAACTCTATAGCACCTCCTGTGAGGCTGCAAGCAGCAGCATTGTTGGTTAGAAGAGTGTGTGTGTATATGTTTGTGGGAGAACAGTGCATGTGTGTATGTGAGAGTAGAGGGAGGGGAGAAGAGTCTACGTGTGTTTGTGTGAGGAGGGAGAAGAGTGCATACGTGTGCTCGTAAGAGTGGGGGGAGAAGAGTGCATGTACTTGTGTGTGAGAGACAGCTGAGAGAAGAGTGCATGCGTAAGAGTGGGGGGAGAAGAGTGCTTGCATGTGTGAGGGGGGGAGAAAAGTGAATGTGTGGGTGTGATTGTGAGAGAGTGGGGGGGAGAAAATTTTGCGTGTGTGTGTGAGAGACTGAGTTGGGGGAAGAGTGCGTGCATGCTTGTTTGAGAGAGAGTTGGGGGTAGAAGAGTACATGCATGTGTGTTTGAGGGAGAGTGGGGAGGGAGGGGAGTCTGCATGCGTGTGTGTGTAAGAAAGAGAGATATTGAGACGGGGAGACAACGTTGGGAGAATCTTTCCCCAAACACCTCTGTCAGTGGGGTCAGGGAAGCGGGGGGAAAGGGAGATTCCATGCCCACACACCCCCAGCTCAGTCAGGAGGCTCTGTAGGATCAAACGGGGTTTCCGGACGCCTGTCAGGATAGTATGTGGGCTGTTCTGCGTGCTCTCGCACCAAGAACTCAGGCCCCTATCATCATAGGGCATAGAGCAATTATCAGGAAGGGGGTTCCACCCACTTTCAGACCATGCCAGGTAGGGAAATGCCGTGGGGATGGTGATGGGAGACAGGGAAAGGAATCCAGGGAGGACAGAAAAACAGGTCCAAGGGCTCTCACACTGGGGTTCCAGGGAGGGAAGGCAACCCAGGAAGGGGGAAGGGGAGTTCACAGAGGCCCGAAGGCCCTCTCACAGTACTCGCTCTCTCAATGGGAATGAGGGGGATGGGTACTCGCACACAACAGACACCGTGGGATTCAATCACAATAATGTTCAACCAGGTTCGGGGGGAGACAGGGAGGGGTATCAAGGAGCACGAGGGAAGAACAATAAGGGAAGCACAAGTAGGTCTACACCAAGGTACTTAGCTGCCAGGCAGGGGGCCAGTCTCTCTCCAAGCATACGCTCTGTTCACCGGCACAGAGCTCTCTGCGAGGACGGCTGATAAAGGACAAGCTCCACCCCCTACACGCACCCAGAGGCGCTCAGAGCAACGCGGGGGGTGGCGTGGCTCTGTGGCGTTGTGAGAGGGTTCAGCTGGTTGTGCCACGGGCGGCGGCAGCAGCGTCGTGCTGCGTGTTGCTCTGTCCTGGGCGGAGCTGGGTGCGGGGTATCCAGCCGCTGGGTGCAGCCGTCGGTACGGGAAGCGGCCGCAGCGGCTGACAACCTCCTGTTTTGGTGTGGAGGCTAAATTTTTAAAAAGTCACACACCAATTTCCTCAAACTCCTTTGGCTCTTGTAGAGTTACTCCTAGTTTACACTAGAGTTAGAGGGGGATAATCATTCCTATTGACCCTAATATAAACAACAAGTAACTTCATATATGCACAACTTAAAAGTTGCACAACTTTTAAGTTAAATTAATCATATTGCACAAAACCTGGAAATTTACCAAAACAAAAAACTTTACAGTTTAAAAAACTGTTAAATGCACAACAGTGTTTAAAACAAAAAACTTTCCTCTTCAAAAACGTTGTGACTCTAGCTTGAACTCCAAAAAACATACAAATTCATTACAGTTAAAAAAACATTCAACTCCATACATTGCAACAAGACATAAACGAGGAGGGGGGTGGGAAAGGAGGGACGGTATCATAATTCGACAATGAACAATTTTTTCAGAGTGCATTAACTGTCTGTTTCTGCAGAACTGCAGTCTATACAACAAATTATATAAAGTTCTCTACACTGACATTGTTAACAGTTTATTGTATAAAGTGTATAAAATTTCTGTACAATGTAAAGGACAGTTAATGCACTCTGAAAAAATTGTTCGTTGTCAAATTATGATAAAAGTTTAATAATGAAAAAATGTGAAAGTTTAGTTATTGATAAAAATGAATAAAAGTATGTATGGTAAGGTATTAAGTACATATTACATTTATGTTGATGAGGATAAAATATGAAATATTTCTCAAATTCTGAAATAATTTCCATGCTTTTGGGCATTTATGTCTTGTTGCAATGTATGGAGTTGAATGTTTTTTTAATTGTAATTTTGATGAATTTGTAAGTTTTTTGGAGTTTAAGCTAGAGTCAAAATGATTTTGTGACATTTTTGAAGAGGAAAGGTTTTTGTTTTAAAAACCATTAAATGCACAACAGTTTTTAAAATTGTAAAGTTTTTTGTTTTGGTAATATATTTTAAAGTGCATGCTGCTTGCACTGCTTGGGTACCATAGGGCCATGCTGCAGGTTTGGCTTTGCCATGTGGCTTTTGCAGTTGCACTTTGTCTTGTGATTGTCTCACCTTTTTAATGGTTTTTTGGCACTGTACATTTGCTGTGGGTTACCGTTCAACTTTGCCAAGATGTGCTCAGCAGGGGGCATACATTCTTGAAAATTTATGGTGTATGGGGAGGGGGCCTGCCTTGCATAGGGGGGCACAGAGCAAGGGAGACATATTTTTTTGGGGGGGAGGGGTTGCATGTCTAGTTTCTTGAAACTATGCCTGCTGGCTAGTGGCACACATAGGACCAGGGGCCAAAATTTATTGAAACTTGATATGCTCTGTTTTGGTACACCCCAGTGCAACCCCCCACCCACTACAGAGCTTGCATGTAATTATGGGGCATGCTTGGGGGCAAACTTGCTGGTCATTATTTAAAATGATGTAAGATTTTGTATTGGCTTGTGTCTCTTTCTTCTCCCTGCTGGCAGGGCAGAGAGTGGGACCATATGCTCTCTCTGTGGGGCATCCCAGTGCTAGTGCCACCCAGCTGTCTTGCATCATGTATAGGGGCAGTGGGCCCAGGCAGGTGGACCAAACTTGCTGATTGTTAATATGGTGGTTTTGCGTGTGTGTGTGGGGGGGGTGCCACTCAGCTGCCTTGCATCATGTGTTGGGGCAGTGGGCCCAGGTTGGAGGGCCAAACTTGCTGATTATTAATAATATGGTGTTTTTTGGTGGGTGCTTGTGGGTAGTTGCTCTTTGACTATGTGCTATACTGTTGGATCTAAATATTGGGGGGCTGGGCTGTCCATAGGGGCAATGCTAATAGTTACTAATAGCCACTCTGCTTTTTAAAAATATATTTTAAAGTGGGTGCTGCTTGGGCACCATAGGGTAATGCTGTGGGTTTGGCTTTGCCATGTGACTTCCGGCCCCTCTCTCCATTCTCACTTTCACTGGCACGCGCATAAATGTCCGTCTTAAAAGCCTACCACGCCATTTTCAAACGTGTTTTCCCAGCTCTTCTTGGCTGGTAATACATACCCGATGCTTGCTCTTTCCCAGCTGTTGCATTCTTTGGAGCAACTTGCTGAGGAATACCATCAGTGTGTCATATCTCAAACCAACATCCAGGCAACAATCAACAGCACTACCACTGCTGCCCAATCTTAGTCATTCACCGTCTACTGATCCACTCGGCAATGCTGTATTTCCTAGACTAAGGAAGAGACAAAGGCCTTCATCACTCTATGGAATGATGAGTGAAGTGCTATAGGAATGAGACTGTTACATAAGAAGTGTCATACTCGGTCAGACCAATGGTCCATCTAGCTCAACATCCTGTCTGAGACAGTGGCCAACCACAGTGGCTTGGGAGAAGCACACAACAGGTCATAATGGGGGATCCATTGCCTGTTGTTGTCCCCCAGCTCCGGTCATGTTCCCTGATTCTGTCTGGCTAATAGCTGCTAATGGACCTATTTTCCAGAAACTTGTCCAAACCTCTTTTAGACTCAGCTATAGTACTGGCCCTTACCACAGCCTCTGGTAGTAGATTCCACAACCCAATTATACGCTAAGTGAAAAAATATTTTATTTGTTTTAAACTTGCCACCCATGAATTTCATGGAGTGTCCCCTAGTTCTAGTACTAGCTGAGAGGGTAAATAACTGTTCCTTGTTTATTAGTTCCACACCACTCATGGTTTTATAGAACTCTATAATATCTCCTCTCGTTCGTCTCTTCTCCAAACTGAAGAGCCCCAACCTACCAAGCCTCTCCTCATACGGGAGCCCTTGCATGTCCTTGATCATTTTTGTTGCCCTTCTCTGTACCTTTTCTAGTTCAGCTATGTCTTTATTATGTTCCAAGACATCTTGGCCCAAATGCTGCAGCAGGGCTACAATCAGAATATGAACCGGTGCCGGCAATGGGCCAAAGATTTGAGGCAGGGATACAAAGGAATCTCGGACAAAAACTTTGTGGGAGGCAAACATCACCCTATTAACAGCTCCTGGACTGGTTCCTCTGTGTAGATGGAGCCATCGTTGCATCTCGCCTGCATGGCTGCACCTTCACAAGGGTCCAGGAGCAGGTTGATGTGTCTCCCTCAGTGTCCGCTCCTGCTGCAACCGCTCCCCCCACAGAAGCTACAACTGCCGATACACATTCCTCCATGACTGTCCCTGCCCTGGAGCCAGCACGGGTCAACGCAGACGTTGAAATGGACTCTCATGGTGTATCCCTTCCAGCATATGAGAGAGCCCTTGTTCAAGGAGCCACCTGAGGTTGTGGTTTTGGCACAGAAGATCCAGATGCCACCTTTTGTAGAGGAGACAGGTAAGATAATGCACTGGGAGGGTGGTGGGATTTGCATTTATACAACTGCATGATAAAGACTTCCATTTATTGTTATCTAATTATGTTTTCTATTGTTTACTGCGATGCCAGGTGGCTGAAGAACACAGAGGAGGAACAGGAAAATCACCAGGAAACAGCTCCACAGTATGGGAATGGTAAGCGCAGGACTGGGTTGGAAGGTGCCATGGTGGGCCAGCAAGCTGGTGGGTAATGGCAGGCACCATGGTGAGCTGGTGGGGGGTAGAAGCCAAAATGGTGGCCAGGGAGCTGGGAAGCTAAAATTGTGGCCCGGGGCTGGGGTGGGGTGTAGAATGGCACTAGCTGATTTCGGCATGTTCTCACTTTTCAGCAGTGATTGCATGAGGAGAACTGCGTGGTGCTGGCATCCCATTGCAGCA
Organism: Sphenodon punctatus; assembly: GCA_003113815.1. NCBI lineage: Eukaryota > Metazoa > Chordata > Lepidosauria > Sphenodontia > Sphenodontidae > Sphenodon > Sphenodon punctatus. The sequence goes on along the minus strand of QEPC01006070.1, from coordinate 245,214 downwards.
ATAGTTATAGGGAAGAGATTCTGAGTGAGGAGGCAAGAGAATGCAACTTCACTCATGACAAACGAGGGAAAGTCTGATAGAAGAGAAGTTTTCAGGACGGATTTGAAAGGGGGGGGGAGGGAGAAGAACAAATGTATCCGGGGGGGCAGCAGAAAAGGGGCAAAGATGTTCAGAGAAGCAAGGGGGTCTCGAGCAGATGAGGTTGGGGGATAAAAGACGAGTGAAGCTCCTGAGCAGGGGTGTGGCAGAATACAAGAGCGGAGAGATATTTATTTGAATTTATATACTGCCCTTCCCATAGAGGCTCAGGGTGGCTCACAGTTAGCAAAACAGCAATAAAGTCAAATAATAAAAACTTCCACCCTCCCCGCAAAACTCCTCCCCAGCAGGAGGCTCGACTACTACGTTACAGTAGTCGCGGCTCGACTACTGTAACGCGCTCTACGTGGGGCTTCCCTTGTTCTTGGCCCGGAGGCTGCAGCTGGTGCAGAATGCGGCGGCCCGTCTTCTTACGGGGACGGGTCGCCGGGAGCACATTACACCGGTGCTCCGAGCGCTGCACTGGCTGCCGATAGTGTGCCGGGCCAAGTTCAAGGTCCTAGTAATGATCTATAAAGCCCTATACGGCCTTGGCCCCTCTTACCTTAGGGACCGCCTCGCCCTCCGCGCCCCGGAACGGCTCCTGCGGTCTGCCGGGGGTGCCCTTCTGGAGGTCCCCCGTGTTAAGCGGGGGGCCACGATGAAGCGGGCATTCTCGGTGGTGGGGCCGCGGCTGTGGAACTCCCTTCCGGAGGAAGCTCGCCTGGCCCCAAGCCTTTTGACATTTCGGCGGAACTGTAAGACCTGGCTGTTTGCCCAGGCCTTTGGGAGGGAGGGGGGGGTGAGTTTTAATCCCCCACTTATATATTTATCTATGCACACTGCCCTGTTTTATTGATGTATTTTATATTGTATTTTAAATGTTTTAAATTACTTTTATTGTTGTTAACCGCCCCGAGCTGCTTTGCAGGATGGGGCGGTATAAAAATCTACAAAATAAATAATAAATAAATAAATAAATAAACCCTACCCAAAAACCCAACCAACCCCTATCCCTGCCCGCCAAATGCTTTTTCAAATAAAAATGTTTTACACCACCTCCGGGAAGATGCTCAGGCTCAAGCTAAACTCGTGGGAAAGGGAGGTCCACAAAACTGGGGCAACAACTGAGAATGCCCTCCTGCACAACCCCCGTCCGAAGGACAAGCGTAACAGATGGAACCTGCAAGAGGGTGCTTCCTGTTGACAAGAGGTGGCCCTAACAGCCCCAAGGGTCTCAACCGCATCAGCGGGTGTCACCAACTGAAATTGATCCCATAAAACCGGACAAGGCGTGACTTCCATAACCTCTGGTTCTCCTAGTGTAATAAGTGCAGCATAGAAATCATAGTGAATCTGAGCGATTTTATCCACAAAATAATTCACAAACCTATCACAGCGTGCTGTAGATGACTCCACTCCAGGGTGGAAGGAGGCCGGACTGACCAGCCCCTGCACCATCCGGAATAGCTCCGCAGAGCACGGTTTTGTGGATGCTATAAGAGCAGCAAAAAATCACATTTTTTCGCTGCCCTCGTAGCCTCGGCATATGCTCGTAAACTGGCTCTATGCCGCAATCTGTCGGCTTCAGTTAGATAATGACGCCACCGTCACTTCAACCAGTGCCCTTCTCGCTTCAGCACTCGCAGCTCCTCCGAAAACCACGGAGGCCTGTGGTGCTGTCACCTGGGCAGCGGATGTCTAGAGCCGTCCAATCAATGGCCTCAGTCAACAGAGTGTTCCATAGTGCGACGAGGTAATCTATGAGATAGTTGTTGAGGTCAGAGGGTAACTCCCCGAGGGCCAACTGGAACCGTTCTGGTTTTCCGGGGACGAACCATTCGAATTGGCTCCACACCCTTCCGGGGGCAGACATGCGCTAAGGGCGAGGTCTGTAGGAGATAATGATCCAACCATGACAAGGGCACCATTGATATCTCCCCCAATAGCAGAGGACCCGCCTCAAGACCGATGCAAAACATGAGATCGAGAGTATGTCCCCCCTGGTGTGTCGGGCCACTGACCATCTGGGACAGGCCCAAGGTTGCCATTAACTCATGCTCTGCCCCCCTGAGATCAGCGTCGGTGTGAATGTTGAGATCCCCCAGACTAATGCCTTTGGGGACTGCAACACCACTCCCGCCACCACCTCTGACAGAGCATGTACAGGGGCTCAGCAGTTGCAGGGGCATCTTGACCACGTTTGTTTTCTTGATCCCTCGCAGTCGGGATTTCATCCGGGTCATGGCATGGAGACTGCGCTTGTGGCCCTGGTGGATGATCTGCGCCAAGAGATGGACCGGGGCCGCTCGACCCTGTTGGTTCTATTAGATCTGTCAGCTGCCTTTGATACAGTGGATCACGAGATGTTGGTGGGGCGCCTGTGGGAATGTGCAGGGGTGGGCGGGACTGTTCTTGAATGGTTCCACTCGTTCCTGACTGGAAGAACCCAACGAGTGGTACTCGGGGAGTGCTTTTCATCATACCGAGACCTCACGTTTGGTGTCCCGCAGGGTTCGGTATTGTCCCCCCTCTTGTTTAACGTATATATGCAGCCCCTCAGCAAGGTGATCAGGAGGCTTGGCGTACGGTATCACCAATATGCTGATGACACTCAGCTATACCTCTCTTTTTCAACCGACCCAGACCCCGCAGTCTCCATGCTTAGTCGATGTCTGATGGCTGGGGGGGTTTGGATAAGGGCTAATCAACTGAAACCAAATCCCGACAAGACGGAGATGATGCTGGTGGGGAAGGCGATGGAGTTAACGACCCCCATCATTGATGGGGTCTGTCCTTCATTGGTTGCCCAGGTACAGAGTCGGGGGTTACTCCTCGATGCGCAGCTCCACCTGGATGCCCAGGTGGAGGCTGTGGCGAGGGGTGCCTTTCGCCAATTACATCTGGTACATTGGCTTAGGCTGTACGTTTCGAACTCCAACCTGGCCACCATCATCCATGCTTTCATCACCTCTAGACTAGACTATGGTAATGCACTCTACGTGGGGCTACCCATGGTGACGGCCTGGAAGCTGCAGCTGGTGCAGAATGCGGCGGCCCGTCTCCTGGTGGGACTGGGCCTCCTGGAACACATTACACCAGTGCTCCGTTCTCTGCACTGACTGCCGATAGTCTTCCGAGTCCGATTCAAGGTGTTGGTTTTAACCTATAAAGCCCTAAATGGTCTGGGCCCTGCCTATCTGCAAGACCACCTCACCCCCTGGGTACTGGACTGGCCCCTGCGGTCATAGGGGGATGCCCTCCTTGTGGTCCCCTGAGTCTTCTGGGGGTGTAATAATATGTTTTATAGTTTTATTATTTTAATTGTTAATGTATATGGTTGTGAGCAGCCCCAAGCTGCCTGTGGCGGAGGGGCGGGATACCAAATGCTTTAAATAAAGTCATAAATAAATAAAGGTCAAAACCAACAACATGAATTGTGCCCAGAAATCTATAAGCAGCCAGTGCAGACTTTAGAGCACTGGTGTAATGTGCTCCCGGCGACTTGTCCCCGAAAGGAGCAGAGCGACCACATTCTGCACCAGCTACAGCTTCTGAACAGTCATCAAGGGCAGCTCCATATAGAACATGTTGCAGTAATCTAGCCTTGAGGTGATAAAAGCATGGATGACAGTGGCCAAATCCAAATTGGAAAGAAAAGGCTGCAGCCGTCTCACCAGATGGAGATGATGAAAAGCGCTCCTGACCACCACCGCCACCTGGTATCCCAGGCACAGCAAGGGATCAAAAGCATTCCAAGGTTGCGAACCTGACTGACCAGAGGGGGTCAGACCCAATCAATAACAGGCACCCCAATCACCTCCAAGTCACAAGACCATCATCACTTCAGTTTTGTCAGGATTCAGCCTCAATCAGCTCACCCTCATCCGGTCCCTGACAGCAGCCAAAAATCGAGTAAGCACAGACTGTGGGACCTGGGTTTAGATGAAAAAGAGAGGTAGAACTGAGTGTTATCAGCATATTGATGACATCTCACCTCAGACCTCCAAATGACATCACCCAGCAGCCTCAGATACACATTGAACAAAAGGGGAGACAGAATAGAACTCTGCAGGACATCACAGGGTGGTGTCCCAAGGGGACAACGAGCAATCGCCCATCACCACCCACTGAGACGTCCCCAACAGGAAAGAGCAAAACCATTCAAGAGCAGTCCCGCACACCCCACCGGGTCCCACAGTCATGTCAACAACACCTCTTGATCAACTGTATCAAGGCCACTAAAAGAGCTAACAAGGTCAACAAGGTAGAATTCCCCTTGTCCATTTCAAGGCACAGATCATCAACCAAAGCCACAAGTGCAGTCTCCGTGCCATACCCAGGATGAAAACCTGACTGAGATGGGTCCAGTTGATAGCACTGAGATGAGCCTGGAGCTGCCAGGCAACCACATATTCAGTAATCTTCCCTAAAAAGGGAAGATTAGAGACAGGTCAATAGCTGGCCAGGGAGTGAGCGTCCAAGCATGGTTTCTTAAGCAGGGGCTGGACCACTGCTGTTTTAAGATCATCCAACACCCTCCCCCTACCATAGGGAGGCACTGACACCCCCAGCCAACAACGGCCCCAATGTCTCCTGGCTTGCTTTCACCAGCCAGAACTGACCGGGATCTAATTCACAACTGGTTGCCCGCATCACTCCAAGCACCTCCCCTGCATCGGTGGGTAATACCAATTGAAACTGATCCAATTAAACAGGACAAGACTAAGTTTCCATAATCCCGAACTCTGTCTCTGTAGACAGTAAGGCAGGACCGGATTTTAGTAATATTATACAGAGCAAAGCAAGGAATTTAGCAACAGTCTGGATCTGAGGCTTTAAAGGAGAGGGAGGAGTCAAAAATGAATCCCAGGCTACGTGCCTGAGGGACAGGCTGGATGGTGACACACTCAATGGGAATAGAGAGGGAAGTAGATGGGGAATGTTTTTTTGGGAGGGGGAAATGCTTCATCTTCGGTCATGGCCATATTAAGGTTGAGTTGGCGGTGAGACATCCAAGCAGAGATGTCAGAGAGACAGTCAGCGATATGAGACTGGATGGAGGAGGAGAGCACAGGAGTGGAGAGAGAGAGAGTTGCATGTCATCAGCATACAGGTGATATGGGAAGCTGTGAGTTTCAATGAGTTTACTCAGAGAGAAAGAATGAAAAGGGAGAAGAGAGCTCAGAACAGAGCTTTGGGGGACTCCCACAGAGAAGGGAAGCAACATAGAGGAGGTACCAGCAAAAGAAACAAAGGAGCAGTTTGAGAGAGACGAAGAGAACCAATAGAGAACAGTCTCTCTGAAACCAAGGGAGTGTAGCGAATCCAGTAGGCAGCCATGGTCAACAGTGTCAAAGGCAGCAGAGAAATCGAGGAGTACAAGAATGGAGTAGAGGCCCTTAGACTTGGTTAAGAGAAGGTTATTGGTGATTTTGGTGAGGCCCAATTGAAGCCCAATTGAAGAGGAAATCAAGACAGCACATGTAGACAGCCTGCTCTAGGAGCTTGGAAGCGAAGGGTAGGAGCGAAATGGGGCAATAGCTGGAAGGGTTGGAGGGGTCAAGAGTGGCCTTTTTAAGGATAGGGAGACAGTGACGTGTTTAAAAGCCATCGGAAATGACCTGGTAGAGAAGGAGAGATTGACGATGTGCAGCAGAGCAAGCGCTGTTAGGAGGTGAGAGGGGATGGGGCCAAGGGGGCAGGTGGAGAGGTTGGATGTAGCAAGGAGAGAGGTGACTTCAGCAAGGGAAGCTAGAGAGGAGATGAGAGGCAGGAGGGGGAATAGCAGGGAAGGAAATGAGGGAGGGAAAGGGTTGAGAGGCAATAGTAAGGCAGAGTTTATCAATCTTCTTGTTGAAAAAGGAGAGAAGATTCTGTGCAGAAAAGTGGTGTGGTGAAAGGCTTCAAAAGGGAAGCAAATGTTGAGAAGAGATGGCAGGGGTTGCGGGAGTGAGATTCCATTAATGTGGAGTAATCGCAGTCTTTGGGTAAGGAAAGGGCATCACTAAATGCAGAAAGAGCAAACTTAAACTGGAACTTTTCTACCAGCTGAACATCTCTTTTCCTCCTGGCTAAGAGAGAGCTTCAGGATCTAATTAGTTCAGGAGCTTTAGGAGCTACAGCTTAAGCCCCAGATTCTGAGTTGCTCTCCCAAAATGAATGCTGCCCCCAGCTCCAGTTTCTCCTTGGCTAGGGTTGAAATGGAGCTGCAATGGGTGCAGAGGGCTCTGTTGCTGACAGAGATCTGGTGCCAACACAGCTGCACGTGGAACTCAATATGGAAAAAGCGACCTCCAATCTATTACCACTCCAGGTCCCCATCAAACTGAACTGGTCTCTGAGCCCACCTTTACCTAGGGGTAAAACAGGAGTCTAGTGGTTAGAGCACTGGCCTGGAACTCTGCAGTCCTAGGTTCTGTTTTCATCTCTACCACTGACCTACGCTGCAGCTCCAGGAAAATTCCTTCTCTGCTGTGCCTTCATTCCTCTTGACTCATACAACAGAAAAAGGATAGTGAACCTCCTTTGCCAAACACTGAAGGGCCTGTAAGGACCTCACTAACCATCCTTTCTCTATAAGTCTGACAAAGCATCTAAACCATGCATTTTAGGAAAGTCCTCATCCCTGTAGCTCCAGCCACAGTAGGGTCTTGCCCAGACAGGGCATGCATGGTATTGCCATTCTGCCATCTAGCTTATTCAAAGGGCATCTAGCAGAAACTGTCTCTGTAATGGGTGAGGCCACCTAGAGAAAGACCTGCAGGAATGTTCAAATGCCTGCTCAGTCTTGTCTTGGTTTCTCCCACACATCAGCTCCCTCAGTGAGCTTCAGACTCCTCTCCTTCCTCACACAAAATGCAGTACAGACCCCTCTTTCCCGCCCTACCCCGCTCCCTCCTGCACAATGGAAGCTCGGGGTGGCATACATCACTACCATAAAACAACAATAAAATCCTCTAAAATACTACAAAACAAAGTACAATATAAAATATAATGGGCACAGTGATTCTCAGGCAATAAAAACCTCCCACCCCACCTGCCCCCCCCCCTCCCCAAAGGCCCGGCAGAACAGCCAGGTTTTACAACATCTACGGAAAGAGGGGAGGTCCGGGGATAAGTGGGCCTCCAGCGGGAGGGAATTCCACAGCTGAGGTGCAGCCACCGAGAACACCTTTGTGCCGTCGCCACCCAGCATATCCGGGGGACTTCAAGCTGGGCGTCCCCGGCCGACAGCAAGGGTCATGAAGGAACCCAGGATCTGAGGCGGTCTCGTACATAACCAGGACTCAAGCCGTTTACGACTTTATAGGTCATAACCAGCACCTTGAATTGGGCCCGGTGGACAATAGGCAGCCAGTAAAGAGTGCGGAGCACAGGTGTAATGTGCTCATGGCGGCCCGCCCGTCAGGAGATGGGCCGCCACATTCTGCACTAGCTGCAGCCGCCGGACCGTCATCAGGGGCAGCCCCACGTAGAGCGTGTTGCAGTAGTCCAGTTGAGAGGTAATGAAAGCATGGATGATGGTGGCCATATCCAAATCTGAGACATACGGCCGTAGCCGTCGCACCAGATGTAATTGGCGAAATGCTCCCTTCGCCACAGCCTCAACCTGACAATCCAGGCGAAGCTGTGGGTCAAGGAGCACCCCCAGACTACGAACCTGGGCAGCAAAAGGGGGGCAGACCCTGCCAATGACGGGAGTCACCACCTCCTCAGCCCTCCCCACCAACATCACCTCCGTCTTGTCAGGATTCAGTTTCAGACGGCTCACCCTCATCCAGTCCCCCACAGCTGCCAAGCACCAGGTAAGCACAGAGAACAGTAGGGTACTTGTTCCTCTGAGTAAGAGGCACCTGTGAGAAACTTTTCATGTGAACGAGCCCTAGGGAAGATGTGGGGGAGGGTCTGGGGAGCATAAGATTCTGCCCTCACCTTGGCCTGGGGTCAGACAATTCTTGCTCCTGCCAAGCTGGCATATGCTCTCCCTGCCTTCCACCCTACAGCAATTTGGGCCAATTAGCGCAGAGCCAGCCCTACCCCTTGCAGCCTCTATCCCCTTGGTAGTGGCAAGCTGGGGGAGAGGTGAAAGGGATGAAAGCGCTTTCTTCTGGGGAGAAAAAGCTGCTCGTTAATTACATGTTAGGCTCAATTTGTGTGCATAATTATGAAAGCGCCCTTATAGCATCTATGCAGCAAAGGGTCTTTGTGAAGTATTCCACAGAACATTCAGAACCTGTCTCCTTGCCAAACTCTATTGTTAAGATATTTCACTTGCCACACCCCTCAGTTCCAGCTAGTCTGACCTTTAGCCTAGAGTGAACCAGACCAAACAATTTCAGGACTATATGAAAGGTGAAGGGAGAGACCACCATGTCAGGACCTGGTGATGCTATTTCTATATGCAGCCTTGGTACCTAGACCAATGGAGGTCGAAACCCCAACTTACAGACTGTACAACAGGTATAGTACACCACTTCTTTGCAAGTGAGTAGCACTTCCAGTGTGTGGCCTCATCCAGATCAGCCATCTGGTCCCCACATGGCTGCAGTGGATCCTTCACAATCTCTAATGAGTATGCCCTCTTAATCCCCCAACCCCACCATTCAGGGGCGGCTGGTGGCTTTTTAGTTTGGAGGGGCAGTAAGGCCGTCCGGCCCGCCGGCGGCGAAGCTGGTAGGCGGAGCCAGGGCAACGGTAGGCAGAGCCAGGGCAATGGTAGGCGGAGCCAGGAGTTCCCAGGGTTAACATCAGATGGAAGAAAACCCAGTCTAAAATGCACTTCAAGCTTAAAAGGGAAACAGTGGCAAAACCCTGGCACAACCCAGGAGCTCCCAGGGTTAACATTGGATGGAAGAAAACA
>QEPC01006070.1:206751-235066 GCA_003113815.1 Sphenodon punctatus | reverse complement strand
TGTGGACAGAGGAGCTCAGCCGCCCCAATCGCGTTTTCCTATAGGAAAACGCTTTGGGCGGCTGAGCTGCTGAACCTTTTTGTCCCTTCGGGGACCCACTCCCTCTCCCAGTGGAGTGGGTGGGTCCCTGAAGGGAGAACAGGTTGAGTGACAGCTACAGCAGCCTCTGCAGCAGCTCAGAGGCTGCTGTAGCTGTCAGAAACGGCAGCACGGTTTTTTTTTTTAAAAAACAAACAAACTAAAGCCGCAGCGGTCCCCCTGCAGGGCTTTGGGGGGCAACGCCCATAACGCCCTGCAGGAGGAGCCGCGCCTGCCACCACATGAGGCAAGGCAGGATTATTATCCCCAGTGCAAGCTGAGAACAGAGGTCCAGAGTGATAAGGACTTGTCTACAGTAGGAGAACAGGTGTGCTTCCCAGTCAGAACTAGTTAACCCGAGTTAAAATCCCAGCGCAGGCAAAGTTTACTTGATTAAAACTCCAGTTATTTTGAGAGCACCAGGTATTCCCTATTGATGAAAACACCCATTTTTAAAGACACTGCTCCATTTGTGTTCTCTTTCTGTTATCTCTGCTATGACAGGCAGGGTGCCCAGCTCCATTTGGGACAGAGTACTGGGGCAAGGGACACAAGAGGAGCTGCATGCAAGAGGTTGGCACCCAATTATGCCATTTTCTGGTTAGAGGTCTGTATGGGCCAGGCCAGCCTGAAGAGCCCAAAGCTGAACTCTGTCCTTGGGCTGAGTTTGAACAAACTCATGACTAAAGTTAACAGGCTGGGCCTGGCCTCAGACTGTAGCCAAACATGGATAGGACTGGAACACTTGTCAGGTTAGGCTCACACTAATCTCACATACTCTATTTCAAGATTGGGTCAGGTTGGGCTTTTTTCAGCAGGCTGGAATCGGAACACGCCTGCAAATCCAGGTCTCTGCAGTGCTCTAGTTCTGTTGAGTGCTGCAGGTCAGGACAGTCATCTTTCATGTTTGTATTAGGAGTCTTTTGACCATGCTGTTCTCAAAATCTCAGCTTCTGAAACCAGGAGACTCGGCTTGTCTGCAATCCTAAAACTATGTATCAGCTTGTAAATCCCATTGCAGCTAGGGTTGTCTGTCAGAGCAAAATTTCAAAAATAAGGGACACTCCAAAGCGGAGGGATACTGAAATAAGGAGTGTTCATTCTGTTCTATACAACTTTGGAGTTCAGAATAAGGGACATCCGTTATGCCAATAAAGGGTGTCCATTATGTTTTATATATTAGAGAAACAAAAAACCTACGGTTTTACAAACTTAGTTAAGGCAGATTCATACCAAGCAAACTTTAACAAACCTAGAAATTGTGTGTTAAGGCTCCCGCCTTAACTTCCACACCATGTAAGCAGTAAAGATGTTGTATGGCTTCGCATACTGTGCTCGCTTACAACTTAGGCTCCATGCACCCACACTTTGCCTTGGTCTTTCAGCTCCAATCCTCTTCCTTTGCAGGTTGGGGGCAACACTAAAGCTGAGCAGGATACACGTTGACATTAAATGCATGGAAAGGCCAATGGAAAAAATGGAGGAAACATTAATGCTAGTTTGGAATTAAATTATATCTCATTAACTGTTTCTGAAATAATACAATGGAGATGCATCTTGGGGAGTGTGGGGGGGAAGATGTGGAATAACAAAGGCAGCTGGGAGAGATGGTGGAATGACAGGGAGGAGGATATAAGGATGAAGTACAGCAGGAAGGAACTTGGTGGAATAATAGGAGGAATGCCATAAGAAATTGGTAGAATGTCGAGATTTTCGGTGATGTAAATGATTGGCAGGAGTGATAGGAGACCATGGGGAACACTACCATCATGCTATTAAGCACCATAGCTGCGTCCTTGTTGTTCTAGTCTCTATTGCCTCATTGTGCTTTACACCTCCTCTCCTGGGTGGTGTTTTCTCTTTTTTTGGGGGGAGGGGTTGTCATCTCACACACTCTGTCGCATTCTCTATTAGAGATTATCGTCATTATAGTGGTCAGGAGTCTTGCAATTTTGGGGGAGGTGAGTGAAGTTTATTGGGTAGTCCAGACCTCTGGGTTGCGTGTTATGGGGTTGGAAGCTAGTAGATTAGACTGGGGGTGGGGTGGGGGGTGGAAGCTGAAGTCAAAACTTTTCTATTTTCTAAGAGTGAAGTGGTGGTTAGTGGGTCACAGTGAGTGAGGGGCAAATAAGTAGTGGGTTAGAGTACGTGGGGATGATCCCAAATAAAAGGAATTTAAATATAAGGACATAACTAGTCAATGTAGTTGTTTGATGGTGGCATATTTACATGCTGTTAGTCACCTGTGCAGTGGGGAGATGTATTTGATCTAGTGCCACAGAATGGAGATCTGGAATGTAAATGAAAGAGAAATTCTTGCCACATTGTAAGTAGAGTAATGATGTAATACTGGACAGGGAGGAGCGTGCCGTCCTAGCTTTAGTGTTGCCCCCAACCTGCAAAGGAAGAGGATTGGAGCTGAAAGACCAAGGCAAAGTGTGGGTGCATGGAGCCTAAGTTGTAAGCGAGCACAGTATGCGAAGCCATACAACATCTTTACTGCTTACATGGTGTGGAAGTTAAGGCGGGAGCCTTAACACACAATTTCTAGGTTTGTTAAAGTTTGCTTGGTATGAATCTGCCTTAACTAAGTTTGTAAAACCGTAGGTTTTTTGTTTCTCTAATTTCTTTGGGGTTTTTAAAAACACAATGCAAACACGTGACAGTGATTTCTGATAGTATATAGATGGGAACAGATTATAGTAGATGTATACATGATGGGCGGAGGATTAGCATTGATGGGGAAGGTGCAGCCTGGTGAGAGAGAGACCTGCTGCCACCCGATCGCCTCCTCCCCTGGCTGACCATGACCCCATGGCGCTGGCAGGGGGAGAGGGCCCTGGCCTCCACAGACAGTCCCGGTGGGCAGCCCCCTCCCACTTAGAGCCTCGTGGGGATCAGCCTCCCTCCAAGGAGAAGGGAGGAAGGACTCACTGAGCCAGCCAAGGAGGGCAGGAGGGAGTGACTGATAGCAGGCAGGGCTTGCACTGCGAGCGAGGCAGAGACTCAGAGCAGCAGCACCAGCATGAGGAGGAGCCCCTGCAGCCTTCCCACAACCCATGGCTCCTAACAGAGGCAGGGGAGCGAGCAGAGTAGTGCCCCCCGCCCGCGCTGCTGCTTGAGTCAGCCGATGCCTCTTAGGGAAGCTGCTCCCCTCGCTGCTCCATTCAGTCCCAGTTTGAGCTGGCTTTAGGGACTGAGTGAGTGGAGGTTTTCCTGCCGTTGCAAGACCCAGCCATGGACCTACTCCTGCCCCATATTGATGCCCCTCGCTCCCTCCACGAGGAGGCTGCAGGGCCCCCACTCCAGTCACTCACTCGCGATTTCCCCTCGGTGCCTCCAGGTTGCGGGGGGGAGGGCTTGGACACCCATGGGTAGTCTCAGCCGCCGCCTCCCGCTGGCTGAGCTCGTCCTGGGTACAAACTGCCGGCTGGGAGGCGCTGAAGGCGGTCGCTGCTGTCTGCACACCTGCTGCTGCTCCTCTAAGCCCTGCAGACTGTGCTAGGCTAGTCAATGTCATGTCAGTTACACAGTGCCCCGCTTCCCGGCTCTCGGCTCCGCTCCTCTCCCCTCTCCAGGACCCAAGAGCCGGGGAAGCAGGGAGCTGTGTAAGTGACATGACACTGACTAGCCTAGTCACTGTCATGTCAGTTACACAGCGCCCCGCTTCCTGGCTCCGCTCCTCTCCCCTCTCCAGGACCCGAGGAAGCAGGGAGCTGTGTAACTGACATGACACTGACTAGCCTAGTCAGTGTCATGTCAGTTACACAGCGCTCCGCTTCCCGGCTCCGCTCCTCTCCCCTCTCCGGGAAAAACACACACAGGCAGCGCGAGCAGCCAGAAGGGGGCAGATTTGTGCCACCCCTTTTGCACATGCATGAGCTAAGTCCCATAAAAGCACACACACATGTAGCGCCCCCTTGGCTACTCCCTTGTCTCTATGTCTCCTGGGGAGGGGTCCAAGGAATAGAGCGCCTGGGTTCATGGGCTTGCTCTCCTGATTTGGCACAAAACTGCAGTGCCTCCACCCGGGGTACATACAGGACTATGGGGATCCTGATGAGGAAAGGGGCAGGCTACTCCCCCCCTGCATGGCCCAGGGCCCTGTGGTGGGAATGCCTAGGACTAGCTCAGAGAACCCCCCCATTGAAACACGCACACATGAGACAGGCTAACAAGTTAAACAACAGGTTTATTCTAAACAGAAAATAAGCCTCACAAGGCAGGTTAAAAATGCTTCAAGATCCCCTGTTCCCCCAACAGATTCTCTGGGGACCCCGCACTCCCTCTCCCCTAGAGTGCTGGGCTGGGCCAGTTAGCGCGCAGGCTGAGGCCTCTAGGAGCTTCCTGCCAGGGTAATAGTAATAGGGTCATGGGATAAGGCGACCCCTCAGGCCGGTGGGCTTTCCCTCCGCTGGCCTGGTTGAAGCTGGGCTGTGCTGCCTGGATGAATGTCCCGCTGGCCGCCCTGCCAGCCGACCTCCCACGCTATCCCTCTGGTACCTGGGGGTTTTGAATCCTCAGACTTCCGTCCTTCCCTCTGGTCCCCCGTCAGTCGGGCTGCTGACCGAGTATCCTCTCTGTGGGTTTTTGTCAGTAAGCTGGCAGCTCGCTGGAGCCTTCACACTTCCTTCACTGGTAGCTTCGGTGAGGGCTCAGGTCTCTTCTGACTGCCCCGGGTTCCTTGGCAGCTCCAACTCCCCTCCTCTCTCTCTGGCCTTGCTCCCCTTCAGGCAGCCTCTGATCACAGCTCTGCTTTGTGCTGCTGATTTAGCACACCTGTTTCTTCTGCCAGGCCTTCTCAGCCTCTCCTCAGGCAGCCATCTTGTCTCCCTTTCTTCTCCCTCCCCCCCTGCAACTCACTCAGTTGTTCTCTTCTGCCCCCTAGTGGCGGTCTCACTGCAAGTGCAGGCTAAGCACTTGCTAGTCCCCAAAGGTGGGGGGAGCTACACACACATAAATAAAACATAAAATAAATAAAATAAACATCTTCCACTACTCCATTTCACAATGTGAAATGAGAAGCACATACCCTGACCATTTCCTGACTTCTCTACGCAACCAGATTCTCTCTTACTAAGAAGGTCAAAGAGAAAACCCTGTCAACGCGGTTGCAAGCCAGAGGAAATTGCCCCGAAAACTCCCATTGAAATCAATGGAACTCTCAATGAAGAACATTAGCTCCGTCTTAACTAATGGAGCCACTAGCATGGCTCCATAATGAGCTGTAAGGCTTTGAAATAAAGGACAATCCTAACTGCAGCCTATGTATCTAGGCTTTCTGGTTGTGGAGAAAGGCTTGTGAGAGGGCAGTGTGTGCACTAAAGCCACATTCTTAGCCTTTGGGGAAGTCTTGGTGCTCTGTTGCACAGGCCCTAGTAATCAGTAGTGCAGCCCAATAGATATTCTTGTCAGACACCTAAAACTCAACACACATGGATTTTAAAGTCTCATTTTTAAGTCAGTCATGACTATGATATTTCAACCAGAGCCCAAGCTCATATTTATGTTGCAGCTGTAGTCATCCTCGATTCAAGCAGAGGGCTGGACAGATGACTCTTGACCCTTCCAATTCTATGGGCGCTAACAAACGGCCTGCTGATAACCACCTACTCGTGGGTGATTGGCTAATTTATTTATTTATTTCACTACTCTTTTACCCTGAACCCTCCTGCTCACAGAGCAATCAATTGTTATGCGGTTAGAGTGTTCACTGGTGGGTGCCCACACATGCCAGTGTGGCAGGGGATGAGGGGAATGCCGTGCAGGTTAATCTGGGCTAATGTGCACTTGTGCGTTGGGTGCCATTTATTGGGTTGGCATCTGGGCCCCCAGGGCATAAAGAGGTAAAGGACATTCCATGGAGCGTCTACTGCCTGTGCTTTTCTTTGAACCTACCACAGTCATAACATCTTAAAAGCAACACATTCTCCATGCAAGCATGGCAAGACATAGTTAAGTCTGACAGCAAGGCAACACCAAGCATTGTTACCACTAACACTCAGTCCCAGTGCAGCCATCCTGACTCATTGCATGCCTTTGTGGTTGAGGAAACCAAGGCCTTCAAATACTTCTGAGGTGATGAGAAGGTTAAATGTTAAATTTAATACATTTAAATGTTAAACATAAGGTTAAATGGTAGTCTGGTTAAATGCTACAGGAATGTTTCAGTGTTCAAGGCTATCTCTGAGCAGTTGGAGAAGGAGGGGCTACTACAGGGATTTTGAGCACTGCCATCAGTGGGCCAAAGATCTGCATTGTGTATACAAAGAGATCCACGATCAAAACTTTATTTCAGGTTGTGGGAGGCAAACCTGTCAGTACTATCGCCTCCCCCAGAGGAAGGTGGAGGATATCCCACATCTTTTGTGGGAATGCCCCTTGTATGCTTTTGAAAGAACCAAGTGGTTGAGTCTGTGGGCGAGGGGGGGATGAACCGTCTTCCTTACACGAGAGGACGGCGCATTTCCTTTCGGGAATTGACCGAAAAGTCTGTATTCAACCTCGTGAAGTTTTTGTGTGCTGCTCACCTAAAAAGGAGAATTCAGGTTAATAAGAATCACCCAGAACTCTCCAAACTTTGAGATCATTTAGGTAACCAGGAGACAACCCAATTTTGACATGGTATGTTGTATATTATGTCTGTATGAGATTGGGGCAATTTGCGCTGTTATTGGGGATAAGGAGTAACTAGGGTAACCTTTGTTTGGAATTTTTCAAAGGAGAATCTTATGTATGTACAGGATATATTTTTATAGACCAAATATGATCCACAGAGCAAACTAAGTTGCTCGTGTAGGTGAACTCGTATAGTGATCTTTGAATAATTGTTTTTCATATTTTATTTTGATTAAAGACGTATGCATTTGTCAAGTTGCATTATCTATGAAAGATGTATTTCTAATTGATATGTTTTCTCATATGTTATGAGATTGTAGTTTTTCATGTGAAATGTGACCCATATGGGTCGTAAATAAATATCATCATCATCATCAGTACTATGACCTACTAGACCATTTCTTTTGCATTAACAAGGCCATTGTCACAGAAAAGCTGCTTGAGATGGCTTTCACCCAAGGCTGTAAGCAGGTGGCTGAAATGGTGCCCCAGCCTGTTTCTCCAGAGCTGCAAGCAGGAAAAATGAACACAAGCAGTCCATGACTAGGAGCACAACCCACGCACAGTACAAGCCAGCTCACAGAGTAGTGGTCAAACCCAACGGCGAGAACATGACTAAGAAGAGGGTGGTAACGCTGACCATGTACCCCCTGCAATTCAAGAGCCAGCCTCCCTTCAGACAGGAATTGTCAGTATTGGTGGTATCGGCAGTATACACTAAGCACCTGGAGGGTGACAAAGCAGAGAACTGTGGTAAGTGCCTCTTTGCTGTTCTAATGGGGTACGTTTGGGGACGGGGGGTGTTGGCAGTAATGACCACTATCTGTGTTTGTGTGTACTATGTGGATGGAAAGGTGTTGTGTTACAGCAGGTATCTAGGCTGCTTTTTTTTTTTGACATTCCCACGGGGAACAGCTATGGTTAGGTGCGAGCAAGCAGGGGAACCCATGGCCTCAGCAACCTGTGTCGCAGAAGAGGGATGGCACATGCCCATGGCCCCCTCACTCCAGATTACTGTTCCAGTTGTCCAGCTCTCATGTAATGTTTGTGTCGTCAAGGCATCTGAGGGCTTTCAGAAGTCTGGTGTTCAGGTTTTGGGAGGTGGAGGTGAGGGTCTTATAAATTATTCTTTTGCTGTTTTTTCTCCAACAGGCTCCAACCAATGTCACAATGCCCCAACTACCAACACAGAATGGTAGCACGACATTTAGGTACGTAATGGCCAGTGGTGGAGGATTTGGCCTAGGACCTCCTAGCAGAGACCACACAAAGTTCCAAGGAGTTGTGGGCAGTCATCCAGGATTTCAGTTGTGAACAGCAGAGGTGTCTGCACTGGGATGCAGAGGACCAAAGGTGGAAAGCAGCCCAGGCAAGGATGGTTGCGGTGGAGGAGGAATGCAACGGGCAGTGCCTGAGGAGGCACTTGAAGGAGCCAGACAAGGAACTCTGGGATGTGCCCAAAGAAATGGTCTCAATGTTGGAGTGAACACACAACACTCTCTCCCAGTTGGTCCATGCCCAGTGCAGTGTCCTGCCCAGTGAAGTAGCTTTGGACAGCAATCACGAGCAGCTGTTCTACCACACACACCTTGCAAGCAGCTACTTCCATGGTTCCAGCACTTGGGGGCTTCCACAGTTGTCACCCCACCACCACGCCCACCTCTGCCTGCTATGGAGCCATTCCACTCCTGGCCCCACCCTTCCTTCCACTCATGGAGCTGCCCAGTACCAGTGTTTCAGGTGGCAATGAAGGTAGCTGGCAGTAAATTTTCTCAGCCCACATGTACCCCTACTCCAAAGTATTTTTTAATAAAGTTGAACAAGTTTAAATGTGTAGTCTCATTTCTGTGCTGGTCACGCCTGTTACCTAATTCTGTGCTGGTCATGCCTTTTACTATAACCAAGCCAAGAATGTGTACCTGAGTTCTTGCATCCTCATGAATGTTGCATCCCTTGTCATTCCCTCTGTTCCCCCTTCTCTGTCTCCCCTCCCCCCTGTCTTTAGATTGTAAGCTCTCGGGCAGGGACCGTGTCTATCTTGTTTTTTTGTAAAGCACCAGGTACATCGCTGATGCTATATAAACGCTTATAATAATAGTAATAATAACAACATAAAAAGTGCCATGCTCTGTCAGATCATTAGTCCATTGAGCCCAGCACCAGTCTCTGACTGTGGCCAATCCTGGTCGCTTGGAAGAAATACCCAACAGGTCACAATGGGGCGATCCATTTCCTGTTGTTCACTCCCAGTTCCCAACAGTAAGAGGTTACATTCCCCAAAACCTACCCAGCTAATAGCTACTTAGTGGACCTATCCTCCCCAGAAACTTGTCCAATCCTTTTTTGAACCCAGCTATCCTACTGGCCTTGACCAGATCTGGCAACAAATTCTGCAACTTAATTGTGCATTGAGTGAAAAAAATACTTTCTTGTTAGTTTCATGGGGTTTCCTCTAGTTCTAGCACTATTTGAAAGGGTAAATAACTGCGTCCTATTTACTCATTCTACACCACTCATGATTTTATAAACTTCTATCATAGCTCCTCTCAGTCATCTCTTCTCCAAGCTAAAGAACCCTGACCTATCTAGTCTCTCTTCATAGGGAAACTGTTCCATACCCTTTATCATTTTTGCTGCCCTTTTCTATTTCTATTCTTTCTACTATATCTTTTTTGAGATGGGGCAACCAGAACTGCACACAATACTCAAGCTGCAGTTGCACCACAGATTTATATAGAGGGATTATGATATTTTCAGTTTTATTCTCTATCCCTTTACAAATAATTCCTAACATTGTTGGGTTTTTTTTTAACAAAAAGCAACTGATTGGCACACTGAACTGAGGATTTCAATGTATTGTCCATAATGACTCCAAGGTCCTTTTCCTGCAAATGCAAAGTGTGGGGCATGGAGCCTAAGTTGGAATCAAACACAAATATGCGAACCTGTACAATGATTTTACTGCTTACATGGCTTGCAAGTTAAGGCAGGAGCCTTAACTTGCAAATTCCATGCTTTTTCATGCATGATTGAATTTGCAAGGGCCTTAACTATTGTTATAAACCAAAAGGTATTCATATTATGGAATTTCCTAGTTTTTTAAAAGAGGATTTGCAATACAGAAAGTTTGCAATACAGAAAATTCCTCCTGCTGGCACATTAGGAACATTGAGTACGCAGGGCCCAGGATGAAGACAAAATGCAAGAGGCCCCTCCTTGACCCTGCCCACTTCCCCATGGCCCTATCCACTTTCACACAGCCCCACCCACTTCCCTTTGACAATTATAGAGAATTGTCGTATACATTATTTTTAACCCGTCAGTACAATGTGCACCAAAGAACATTTAAATCCATTTTAGATTAAAGGAAGTACAGGACACAGATATGGTTAAAATGCAATGACCTATTTAAAACACACAAGGATAGGATGGGACAGATCCATGATCTAGACCCTCCTCTTGTGCATATCCCCATTATGCCCCCAACACAGAAATTCAAACATAGATCAAGTAGCCCCCACATAGCCACAGCACCCCCCTGAAAGCAGGGGTCAGGAACCAAACCGTACCTCAGGCCCAGGGGCCAAGCACAACCCTCAGTAAGATTTATGCAGCCCCTTTCCAATTCCTGGATTTGGGCTTGTATCACAAACACCAAAGCACTGAAAAACAAATCAGGTATATTAAACAACCCCCTCATGGCCACACCATCCCCCGCCCCTTCCCAAACCCTCCCCCAGATGGCCCCAGTCCACTCCCAAAGCCATTCCCCCCCCAGCGCTGCAGCAGTGCAAATGAGGAAAAGGTATTTTCTTGGCCAGGCAGTCCTTATCTCATGCTGCTGGGCCTTCCGTGGGGGCTGGAGGTCAAAGGCAGGCTTTATGGTGCTAGGCAGGAGGAAACAGCAGGTGGACCACTTCCAGGAGTCATGGGGGCAGGGAGAGAGGGAACAGCCATGGGGAGAGGTGGGGGCAGAGGGAGCAACCCCCACTCACAAACCACACACCATTCTCTCACACCACACAACCACTACTCTCATTCTCTCTTGCACACTACACAAACACACAGCACTCACTCCCTTTCCCCTCCCCCTACACTCATTCTCTCTGACACAAAGCACACACACACACACTCCCTTTCCTCCTCCCCAAACTCATTCTCTCTCACACACACACTCACCCTTCCCCCCCTCACACACTCAATCCCTTCCCCCTCACACTCACTCATTCTCTCTCTCACACACACACACACCACACAAACACACACTTCCTCCCTCCCCCCCACATGCTCATTCTCTCTCACACACACACTCCCCCCCCCTCCAAGGAATCACCGCCACCACCAGACCACCAACGCTACTGCTGCCTCCACCAGGCCACACCGTGCCTGCCTGCTCATGGCTGAGGGTGTCTCCATCTCCCGCACAGCAGACTGCTTGGCCTCAGCCTGTACACTTTAAAAAGGCTACACGCCACCATGCATGTGCACACTGGAGCAGCCACCATGTTTTCTGACTGTCTGGCACACTTTCCAGCATGCCAAACAGTGATGGAAACATGGTGGTGGCCCCCATGTGCACACGTGCAGCACATGGGGGGAGGGACACGGCAGGAGAGGGAGCAACCCCCACTCACACACCGTTCTCTCATTTATTCACTGTCACACCACACACACTACTCTCATTCACACACACAACCTCTCATTCACTGTCTCACACTCACTACACAAAAACACACATGGCACTCACTCCCTTTCCCCTCCCCCCACACTCACTCATTCTCTCTCTGACACACACCACACACAGCACATACACCCTTCCCCCCTCTCATTCTCTCACACACACACACATCACATTAACACACACTCACCCCTTCCCCCTCACTCTCACACACACAAACACATGCTCAACCCCTTCCCCCCACACATTCACTCACTCTCTCTCACACACACACACCACACAAAAGGTGGCACTGCAGAGCAAAGAGCACTGCAGCATTGAGCGAGCAAGGAGGGAGAGAAACAGGGACGTGGTGGTAGCTCCTCTCGCACATCCCCCCGCCCCCCTTCAGAAGCTGCCATAGGGGCTCGGATGGGTCCTGGGCAGGCTGGAGGGAAGGGACCTCCACAGCCAGCCACTGAATCCTTGCCCTGAGCAGCAGGGATCAGAGCTGGGCACGTGGACATGCTGCTCAGTAGCAGCAGGGGGCCAGGTGCAACAGGGGAGTGGGGTGTCGTTCCCGCCCCCATGCCCCCAAACTCTAGGGGACAACTGCCCCAAGCTCTGCCGAGAACAGAAGCAGGAAGGGCGGAGAAGGTTTCCCAGCTCCCTGATGGGCTCTTGCACCAACAACTGCGCATGCCCTGTGTAACATTCCCTCCCATAGCCTAAAATGGAGATTTCAAAACCTTCTAACTTTAAAAGTACTCTCCGGTGTTTTGGTTTTTTAGAAAAGCAAGTGTACTCCTGACCAGCAGGCTTGAATTTTCTGAAAGCTTATCAGTTTCAAAGGTATATGTTTAAAACCCAAAGGCTTTCAGTTCCAGACGGTCAGAAACCGACCAAAAACCCCCCCTGCTCCTCAGCCTGCAATTTCTAGGCTTTCAATGTATCTTCATTGGATTTGCCTGAAAGTTTCACAGCTGCAACCTCTCCATGCAAATTTTAATACCATAAATCATCTCAATTTTTTAATAAACAGAACGTTTGTGTGGATAATGGAGTGTGCTAGATGCCTTAACTATACAGGCACTGCCATGCTTGTATAATTATGATTGCTATTGCCAAGCGGCTCTACTACCGTTACCCCTTGCACCAGATCCTGAGTTCCATTTAGGACTAGATCTGAAGTAGCTCCTCTTCTCGTTGGTTTCAGGACGATATGCTCCAAGTAGCAGTCATTTATGACATCTAGAAACTCTACCTCCATATCATGCCCTGAGAAGACATTCACCCAGTCTATATTAGGATAATTGAAATCACCCATTATTATTGTTTCCAACTTTAGTCGGACTTAGTAGTCTGTCTAATCTAGATTAACATTTCATAGTCCGTCTCACAGTCTTGGTCAGGGGGATGATAGTATAGCCCCATTGCTATACTCTTCCCCATTACGCATGTTGATGTGATGGCACTGCGCATCCCTGATTTCACATGCTATGCACTGCTTTGCCTGGTTTAGCTGATTGAAGAACAACAGGGGCACCAGGTCACAGGCATGGAAAGGGAGGCAGTGTAAAGGCCTCTCTTTTGGTCTTGCAAATGCTGTGCAGGACACAAGCACCTGTGGTCAGCAGAGGTGCCATTTCCAGTTGAAAGTCTGTTCTTGTGGCCATGGACTGCCATCACTACTTGAGCAGTCCGAGCATCTGTTCTACAACACAGCCAGATGCGCTGAGTTGCCTGTTAAAGTTTTTCTGTTCTGGGGTCCTTGCCACAGGGCAGATCTCCATAAGGCATGGCTTCACAGAGCATGCAGGGTCTCCAAGCACAAAGGGGCATATGTGAACTCCCTTCATCACCACTGCATTTGTTGTCCAAAATTCCCCAATACACATGCAACACCTAGAGATGTTTTTATTTATTTATTTATTTATTTATTTAAAATTTATATCCCAACCGTCCCGTCCTTAGGGCAGCCCAGGGCGGCGAACAACATTCAATAAAAATATTTTTAAAATTTAAAACAATTTAAAATTACAATATGTGGGGGAAAAACCCACCCCTCACCAAAAGGCTGACGGAACAGCCAGGTCTTACATACACCCCAAAACAGCAGGAGAGTGGGAGCCAGCCGAGTCTCCTCCGGGAGCGAATTCCACAGCACAGGGGCGGCCACTGAAAAAGATCTACTTAGATCTAAACTTAGGTTCTACTGCATATACCAATACAAAAGGCTTAGATGAACAACCCTTCATTCAAACAATAAACTTACAACTCTTCCCTTCCTCCCTTATGTCCCACTCATACACACAGGAGGGCCTTCTGCTTCGCGTTATGTATTTTTGTCCTTGTTTTCTGGCTGCAGGACTCCCAGCTTTAGGATTCTGGTCTGTGCAAATACAGAACTACACCAGCTGCTTCCTCAGTTTCTGCACACATTGCCGCTATCTCTGCATGCTACTGCTCATCTTCCTTAAAGTCTCCAAACACTATCACCACCACCATAGTCCCAGTATTAATAATCCTGTGATATACAGTGTCCATCTTGTATATCACAGAATTTTCTGTTTTCCAGTGGGGTGGGATGGGCACACCAGTCATAGGGGGAACAAAGTTGAGGGGGTATGTGGGCTAACCATGCATATGGGGAGCAAAGTTGGGCAAGCAGAGTCAGGAGTGCCAGAATGCAAGGGGGCAGGGCTGCCGGGGCACTACTTGGGGCCAATCATCTGGCTCTGATTAATAACTAATGTCTCTCTCAGCCTCAGTTTGCCATGTGTAAAATGGGAATAATGACCTAACCCACAGGGTTATGGGGATGAACTAGATAAAGATTTTAAAGCACTTTTACACAGCACTAGTGTTAACTGATTAATCATTAATAAATAATAGTAATAAATTGGCTTATAGTTCCTTTGAGCTAGCAGCAACTCAGAAAGGGGTACAAGCAGAAGACAACACCCTCCTCCACCCCCCATTTACCCCTTGGTGTGTATGGGCAGAGTACAGCCCAAACTCTTGCAGAAGGGGAGGCACGGCATGATTCACACCCCAGTAGCACAGATATTTTGGGACACTAGTAAGCAGTTTGTCTGAGACAGCACAAGGGCCTCCTCAGCTAGCCAGAGGGCTCTAAACCATGCCCATACTTGGGCTGAAGCCTTGTGGAAATGGCATAGTGGCATCCCAGGACACCTGGGCTCTATTTTCCATTCTGCAAATGGCTTCCCCCTGGGATGCTGAGCTTTCTCTGGGCCTGTAAAACAAGAACAACAAAACTACTTACCTGCCTTCCTAAAACACATCCAAAAGACCAGGAGGCAACAGCAGAGTGACCACTGGACTCAGAAGACCTTGATTCTAGTCCCAGTTCTACCACCAAACTGTTGGGTGGCCAGGGCAAGTCACTTCCCCTCTCTTGGCCTCTCCTTCCCCATCTGTAAAAACGGGGGAAACAATGCTGCTAACTTTTGCTTTGCATGGAGAGGAAGCACTAACCAAGAGTAGGGATTATTAGGAAGGTACTGGTAAAGGACAAAGTACTTGCAGAACACTTTCCAGTGCACTTTGGGCATCAGAGATGCTATCTCCCCTATAGGTCCTAAGACTTGAGAAGGGGGCAAGTGTGTTTTTTATGGAAAGAAATACATTTACAATGTTTATATAGAAAGAAATCACTGGGCCCTAAGGGAGTTGTTAATCTTGAGGCAGAGTAAGAACCAGCAACTGAAGGTTAAAGCTGGAGAAATGTAGAATTATTAACAAGGACAATGTTTCGTTTTTAACACTGCAAGTGACTAA
Organism: Sphenodon punctatus; assembly: GCA_003113815.1. Classification (NCBI taxonomy): domain Eukaryota; kingdom Metazoa; phylum Chordata; class Lepidosauria; order Sphenodontia; family Sphenodontidae; genus Sphenodon; species Sphenodon punctatus. The sequence continues at coordinate 219,909 of QEPC01006070.1, read as the reverse complement.
CCATTAGGACAGACTGCCCAAGAGGTGGGCTCCCTACCACTTCAAATCAAGACTGAATGCTCTCTTTAAAGGTAGTAAAAAAAGGCAACTGTAATGGATCACTGCAAGTCCTTGCAGGATCAGGCCAGGGGAGCAGGGTTGGATAAGTCTTTGCAGGGTTGCCTACCCCCTGGAGCAGATATTGAACCGAGCCACAAAAGGGTTCACTGGGCCAATTAGCATGGCCTGAGTGCTCCCAGCTGGGCAAGGCAGAAAACTGCAAACCAGCTGAGGAGCACCAGAGATAAAAGGCTGGAGTAGCAAGCTCACAGCTAAGACCACCAGGAAGAGGCAGGGGCTGCAAGTTTGCCTTTGGATAACTCCAAGGCATAGGAATTAAGCAGAGTCTGAGCCCTACTGCCTACAGGGCTGCTCTGGATCTTGTGTGGCTAGAAAACTTGGAGCTAGGTGGCAAGCAGCTGCCAGGAGACTGGGAGCCTAGGCTTGTCTCCACAAGGAGGAGCGCCTCATCAGAGAACTTTAAGGTTTGTATATAACTGTATCTGGGACTATGCATGTCATCTACTGTAAATAAAGGAACACTAGTGTCTATAAGCCAGGGTGTCAGTGATGTGTATGGTCTTGATCCTGTGAAATACTTGCCTGGGGTAGCATAAACTTGTTACATCTCCCTTGCAGCACACCGTGTAGTGCAGAACCAGATCCAGGCAAATGTTGACTGATAAAAATTTGCACAGAGTATAATAATAATAATTCCATGTATTCCCAATACATGGAATTAATCAACAAACAATGACAACATGAGCATGAGAAGTACGGACTTAAAATATGCATCCACAGATAGGGATGTGTGAACAAAACAGAGTTCAGAAATTTGGTTCGGTTCGAAAATAGAGTTCGGTCAAATTCCGAACTATTCGAGTTCGGTCAAATTCCGAACTTCCGAACCGAGTTCGTACATTCAAAACCGGGGTTTTTGGCCTTCCAAACTGGTTCGGTCGAATTCGAGTTCGGTTCGAAAGTTCGGTTCGGTCCAAACCGCGTTCGCACATCCCTATCCATAGACCTTCAAACACTGAGAGCATTGGCAAGGACCTGCAGTTATGTGGGAGGGAGGCCCATTGCACCACCATTGCAAACAGGATAGGACACTTCTACAGTCCTCAGCCAAACACCACTACCTCCTCAGGAACTCTCCAGATGCCGAGGTGCAGAATGTGCTGCCTTATGGGATTTGCAAACATCCCCCAAATCCACATGGATGCACTCTCAGCAAATATATTTCAGCCCCACACAAGTGGGTTTGAGTGAGTGGGGATGCCTGGGCTAGACAGAAGCCAGGGGATGCCTGGGCTAGACAGAAGCCAGACTTGACTATTCATTATAATAATAGCCTCTGACAGCTTTCCTCCACTGACCTCTTCATTTGACCGTTGCCTGTGGACTGACTGCCTGACGCACCGTGACAGCCCCTCCCTTGACCTAGTCTTTTTCAAGAATGGTTCTCTCAGATCTCTCCTTTGATGCCCTTCTGGTCTCTGATCATCACCTTGCTTCATTCTGTCTTTCCCACTTGCCCCCTCCCACTTCCTCAACCTCTTGCTTTTTCCATGACCTTCAATCCACTGACCCTTTTGACTTTGCTTTCCCCCCTCTCACCTCCCCACCCCTCCCCAATCTTTCATCTGTCTCCTCTACTACCTGCCTAAACTCTGCTGTCTCTGCCCCTGCGGTCGTCTGGGAGCACCCTCCTGGAGGTCTTGCGATGTTGGTAGGTCCAGATGGACTGGAAGGCATTCTTGGTGGCTGCACTGTCACTTTGGAATTCCCTCCCGGTATAGGTTCACCTCAGCCCGGATCTCCTTGCCTTCTGGCAAAATTGTGAGACCTGGCTCTTCCGGCAGGCATTTGGCAGGGGAGGGCGGGTTGAGTTAGTTGGGCTTGCAGGGAGATTGCTCTTATGCACGGACCTGTTTTATGTATGCCATTTTATATTTATATTCTATTTCTGATGTGTTTTATTATAATTTATATTATAAATATAAATTATTTTTTAGTTGAGTTGCCATTGGAGAGACGGGCAGGGAGGAAATGCAATAAATAAATAAAAACTCATCCCTTTCTTCCACCCTTGCTCCCCTCTCCTGCCATCCTATCAGTCGCACAAACCCCCATCCGTGGCTCACCCCTACCATCCGCCACCTCCGATCTTGCTCTCGAGCAGCCAAGCACCTCTGGCAGAAGTCTTGTGAATTTGCTGACTTCCTCCACATTAAGTTTGCACTTTCTGCATTTAGTGATGCCCTTTCCCTGGCCAAAGACTGCTATTACTCCACATTAATCTAATCCCACTCCCTCAACCCCCGCCGTCTCTTCTCGACATTTGCTTCCCTCCTGAAACCTCTCTGTCCTCCGCTCCGACCCCCTTTCTCACTCTGCACAGGATCATCTCTCCTTCAGCAAGATTGATAAACTCCATCTAAAGCCTACCCTCCCCCACTTCATTCCCTGCTGTTCTGCCTTCTGCCTCTCTTCTGTTATCCTTTCCCCCAGCCCCTCTTGATGAGGTCACATCCCTCCTCTCGTCATACAATCCCTCCACCTGCCCCCTTGACCATCTCTTCTCACCTCCTAACAGCAATTGCCCCCACTGCTGTGCCTTCTCTACTGCACATCATCAATCTCTCCCTCTCTACTGGGTCATTTCTATTGGCTTTCAAACATGCCAACATCTCCCCTATCCTTAAGAAGGCTACTCTTGGCCCCTCTGACCCTTCCAGCTACCACCCCATTACGCTCCTACTCTTTGCTTCCAAGCTCCTGGAGCGGACTGTCTATACGTACTGTCTGGATTTCCTCTCTTCAAATTCCTCCCTTGACCCCCTCCAATCGGGCTTCCACCCTCTCCACTTGACAGACTGCCCTTGCCAAAATAACAGATGGCATTCTCTTAGCTAAGTCTAAGGGCCTCTACTCTGTTCTTATCCTCCTTGATCTTTCTGCCGCCTTTTATACTGTCGACCATGGCCTTTCCTAGATTCTCTATGCTGCTTTGGTTTCTGGGACTCAGAGATGCAAAGAGAACCAGTCAAGAATAAACTTCTCCTTCAATGTTTCTCTTGCTGGTACCTCCTCTACATTGCTTCCCCTCTCTGTGGGAGTTCCCCAAGGCTCTGTTCTGGGCCCCTTTCTCTTCTGCCTTTACACTCTCTTTCTGGGTAAACTCATTGAAACCCATGGCTTCCAGTACCACCTGTATGCGGAGGACACACAACTCTCTTTCTCCACTGGCACGTTCTCCTCCTCCATACTTGGGGGGAGATACGTATTGCTGACTGTCTTGCCGACATCGCTGCCTGAATGTCTCGCCGCCAACTCAAGCTTAATATGGCCAAGACCAGACTCCTCATCTTTCCCCCAAAGCGTTCCCCTCCTACTTGCCTCTCAAATTTCCATTGAGGGAGTCACCATCCAGATGGTCCCTCAGGTGCCTGAGATTCATCTGTGACTCCTCCCTCTCCTTAAAGCCTCAGATTCAGACTGTTGCTAAATCCTGTTGCTTCGCTTTATATAATATTGCTAAAATCTAACATATTGCCTTACTGTTGCCACCGCAAAAACTCTAGTCCATGCTTCAGTCATTTCTTGCCTTGACTACTGCAACTTTCTCCTTACTGGCCTCCCCTGCTCGGATCTCAACTCCATTCAGCGCTCCACAGCCAAAATCATCCACCTTGCCCATTGCTTTGACTATGTTCTGCCCCTCCTCTCTGCCCTACACTGGCTCCGTCTTCATGAATGTATTCAGCAGAAGCTCCTGGTCTTCACCTTCAAGGCTGTTTATGGCCTTGCTCCCCCATCTCTCTTCGCTCTTGTATCCTGCCACACTCCTGGCAAGGAGCTTCAGCCCTCCTCCGCCCCCACCCTTGCCTGTTCACAACACCCTTGCTCCACTAAACATCTTCACTCCCCATGTCTGGAACACCCTCCTTGGATACGTTCCATCTGCTCCTTCCCTCCCAACTTTCAAATCTCTCCTGAAAACGCACCCCTTCAGTCAGGCCTTCTGTAGCTCGTCATGAGTGAAACTGTGCCCTCTTCCCCCTCAGTTACAGGGAAATAGATTCTGACTACATGAAGCACATGCACCTGTAAATTCTCAACCTCATAAATGTACTCTTGTCTCTCCCAATGTTCGACTTTCCCTGGTCTCCCCCTCCCTTGTCTCTTAGATCAAAAGCCCCTTAGGGGTAGGAACCTGTCCGTAACTACTGACTATGTGCCAGGTACATTGCTTGCGCTATATAAATAATAATAAAATGGTAGCAATGTACCTAAAACTGAACATTCAATTTTAAGATGGCGCGAACCCTTCCTACAATCAGGGTGGGACTCTATCCCTGTTTAAAAGCCCACACATTCAAAACAGTATAAATATTCAACCACTATGTACTGACTGAGATTGAATCCAGATAATACTCATATCTTAGGGACCGCCTCACTCTCCACGCCCCAGGACAACCCCTTCGGTCTGCTGAGGGCACCTTCCTGGAGGTCCCCCATGTAAAACGGGCCACAATGGAGAGGGTGTTCTCGGTGGCTGTGCCGCGACTCTGGAACTCCCTTCCGGAAGAAGCCCGCCTGGCCCCAGGTCTTTTGGCTTTTCGCCGAGCCTGTAAGACCTGGCTGTTCACGCAGGTCTTCGGAGGGAAAGATGGAGTAGTTGGGGGGGGGAGGGGAGAGAGAATGTGTTTTATAGAATTTTTAAATGATAGTTGTTTTTATTTTTAGATATTTTATTGTTGTTTTGTTTTTGTAAGTCGCCCCGAGATGCCATGGCATGAGGGAGTGACTAAAAAATGTAAATGAATAAATACTGAGATGATGATGGCTGGCCAACCATGTGATATGGGAGACGTAGGGACCCCTGTTATTGATGGGGTCCACATGCCTTTGGTCACTCAGGTTTGAAGCTTTGGGATGCTCTTGGATCCACTACTGCACCTGGATTGTTAGCTGCAGCTTCTGAACAGTCATCAAGGACAGTCCTATGTAGAGTGCATTGCAATAATCTAGCTTTGAGGCGATGAAAGCATGGATGACTGTGGCCAAATGTGAATCAGAAAGAAAAGGGTACAACCTCCTCACCAGATGGAGGTGGTGAAAAGCGGTCCTGGCCACTGCTGCAACCTGACAATCTAGGTGCATCATGGGGTCCAGAAGCACTCCAAGGCTGCAAACCTGACTGACCAGAGGAGGCTGGACTCCAACAACAGCAGTCCCAATCCCCTCCAGGTCACAAGGCTGGCCAACCATCATACCTCATTCTTGTCTGGATTCAGCTTCAAATCGGCTCATCCTCATCCAATCCCCGACAACAGCCGGCATTAGGTGAGCTCTGAGACTGCAGGATCCAGGTTGGATGAAAACGAGAGGTAGAACTGGGTCATACTGCCGACACTTTACCCCAAACCTCCTAATAACCTCGCCCAAGCAGCCTCATATACACGTTGAACAAGAGGCTCCCTGGGCACACAACATGAATGTGACCCCAGCGGGAGCCTTAGGGATGGCAGGACAACAGAGACTCCACAATGGTGGAGCCTCCTGCCATCCCTAAGGCTCCCGCTGGGGTCACATTCATGTTGTGTGCCCAGGGAGCCCCTTGAGTAGAAGGGGTGGGATCCCAGTGGGAGCCTTAGAGATGGTATTGTGGCAGCAGGATTCAACCACAGTTGAGCGGTCAGTGGGTGAGTTGAAAGTGGAGCAGTGCACGGGCGCCATTGCTCTTGTGCTGCTCCCAGAGGTGTTCCTGAGGATGGCTATTGAACCTCAGATTAGGCAGTTCCTTTGTTGGGCCATCCCCACTGCGAGACCAGCCAGGGGAGGAACCAAGAGTTAGTACCTGCCTGGGACCTGGGGGCGGTGCACAGAACTGCTCTTGAGTGATTCTGCTCCTTCCTGTTGGGGGAGGTCCCAGAGAGTGGTGATTGGGCGATTGTGTGAGTTTTATTCTGTCTCCCCTCTTGCTGATGTTGCCGCTCCTACAGGCAGTTCACAGCCCCGGTGAAGGCAATTGGACATGGCTCATGAGGCTATCCTCAGGAACATGTGGGGAAGGCAATTCACTGAGGAACAGATGGGGGAATGTCCAAGGCCCTGCCCCAGGCCTACCTGCCTTGGCCCCAGTCCTCCATATCAAAGGTGGACCTGCCTTAGACAAGGCCTGTCCTGGTAACAGAGTGTAGCCCTTCCCAGAGTCAACAGAGAATGAAGGCCTATTTGATCTTTTCCTAGCAGGAACCACCCCTACTAATAGGAGGGGATGTCCAAAGCAAAAGCTGCCAGCCTGCCCCCATAGGAGATTAATCTACCCCTAACCCCACTGCCCCCAGACAAGAGTCAGTCCTGGCTGGAGTGTTGCCCTCACACAACGCTGCATCTGCCCAACCACAATGCAAAACAAAGCAGCAACACTGGTGCAGGGTGACACCCTTTCCCGTACAGAGTCAGTACTCAAGAACCTGGAGTGCTGCACAAACTAGAATCCCCCATCACATCCCTGGGTGCTGGGGAAACTATGCTATGCCTTGGGATCTTAGTGAAGCAAGGGCTTACCCAAGCTCACACAGTGTCAATGGCAGAACCAGAATCAGAACCCAGCTCTCCCGAGTTCAAGCACCATCCTCTAGTATCTAAGTCACCCTCCTCACTCGGACCACATCAGAGCTTCTCCAAACTTCTGCAGCAGCTGTCCTGGCAGGACACAGCCACTGCAGGGGAGAAGCTCTGAAATGCAAGCCAAGCTCATGAAACGTGGGGTGTGGCACCACCTGCCTTTGGGACACGCCTGCCTCCCAACCTCTTTGTAACCCTGGACCCAGCCCTGTCAGCAGTGGAAAAACACACAGAGCTGCTCCCCACTCGCTCCAGGGCTGTGTCTGCATGCCAGACCTTGCACAAGAGGGCTGGAACAACACGACATGTGGTCAGCTGCAGGGGCAGAAAAGGTATGTAAAAACAAAGGGACAAAGAAGATATGCCTTCCTCTTATTACCCTCCATGTGAAGTGCAAGAAGCAGCCTCCTCTTCAATTATGGCTCCCTGTAACAGTGGTATGAATTCAGGAACTGTCCCGTACACCAACACTGTTCTTCCCACCAACCTTTTAATTTTCAAAAGCTGGACAAGTGGGGGGAAATTTATTTATTTATAGATTTATACCTCGCCCCTCCTGGGAACAGCTCGGGGCGGCTTCCAACAAAAAAATATAAAATACATATAAAACCATTTAAAACACATCAAAAATACATAAAGTATTAGAACAGGGCCCGGGAGACATTTAAAACAATAAAATAGGGTAGGGGAGATAAAACCCCATTAACCCACCCTCCCCAAAGGCCTGGGCGAACAGGCAGGTTTTACATCTTCGCCGGAATATCAAAAGGCTTGGGGCCAGGCGAGCTTCCTCCGGCAGGGAGTTCCAAAGGCGCGGCGCGGCCACCGAGAATGCCCTCTTCATTGTGGCCCCTCGCTTAACACGGGGGACCTCCAAGAAGGCACCCCCGGCCGACTGAAGGAGCTGCTCTAGAGCACGGAGGACAAGGCAGTCCCTGAGGTATGGGGGGCCCAGACCGTGAAGGGCCTTGTAGATCAAAGTCAAAACCTTGAACCTGGCTCAGCATGCTATCGGCAACCAGTGCAGAATCCAGAGCACAGGTGTTATGTGCTCCTGATGACCAGTCCCCAAAAGGAGGTGGGCCACCGCATTCTGCACTAGCTGCAGCCTCTGAACCAGGTACAAGGGTAGCCCCACGTAGAGCGCGTTGCAGTAGTCCAGCCTCGAGGTGACGAAGGCATGGATGAGGGAGGCCAGGTCCGGGCCGGAGACGAACGGACGCAGCCTCCATACCAGATGCAGCTGGTGAAAAGCAGCCTTTGCGACTGCCTCCACCTGCCGCTTCAGGAAATTACTGGGGGTTGGAGGATTTCAAAGGAAGACGCTCACTTTTCACTCCAATGGTATCTGCTCTAGGATTCTAATACAAATTAAAATCACCCCCTGCGGATGATCCCTAGAAAGCCATGCCAGTATCCCCCGAACACCGCCACCGTGTATAGAGAAGCAAGTGATGGTGTAAGTCAGGCTTCACCAGCCTGCTTTAACAAACCTGACCCAACTTGAGCATCATCTCTAGTACAGATGAAGGTTACCATCTTCCACTGTCCTGGAACTCTGCTTATCTGGGAGATGGGAGCTCTTAACAGTTGCAGACCCACCGTCAGTCAGTTATGGGGCTGGGCAACCACCTCCTGCTGCCAGGAGTTTCTAAGCCAGGAGAACTGATCTAGTCTTGCCCCCAGGTGCATCCCATCACATGTCCTTGGGTCTGGGATTTTCAGAGGCCAGGCAGGCTATCACATAAGCTGGGTCCTTAGATGACCAATTGGGGTGTATACCAGCAATTCGCACACTGGAGGTAACGATCCCAGCTAATATCCAGTAGACATTGCATGGCTTTGTTGCTGTCTGGGATAACAGGAGTAGATTGGAGTTTCAAAAGTGAATAGTTGGCAACTGCTGACATTAATAGAAGAGCCAGGGTTAGACCTGCCCCACTTCAGGGAACCAGTGATGAGAGGTTTGCAGCATAAGGGCTGCACCTATTAGTGCCTTACACTAAATAAAGAGGAACAGGAATATGGGTGGACTGGGTCCCCTCCCCCAAATATTTAGCCTTTTAATGACCCTTTCTGGTTTGCTGGAGGGGTCTCTGAGACAGCAGTAGCTCTTGCAGTCACAGGGCGCAACCTTTAGCAGAAATGCCCATCTTCAAAATGTTTGCTAGTTCTTGGCATTTGATAGGTGGCAATCAAAGCCAGAGAGGCACATTCCCACTCACCATCATATGGTGCCAACACACTAGCCACCAGGGACTGTCTGACTGAACAGGACCCAAGGCGTTGAGGACGATTTTAATTTGAAGCCCAAGCTTCCCCCACCCAGGCGGAACCCCAGTCCAAGACAGTCCCTTCCCCAGGGTCACCTTGAAACAGGCCACCCAAGTGTCCCAAACATTCTCATAGGCAGGTGCAAGAGCATCACGAGGCAACAGGGCAGCAGAACAGACAACACAATCAATGTATTGATACACAGTATCAATGTGACTGGACAGCACCTGATACTACCATTGCAGTGCCAAAAGGCAGGTGTCTGGGTGGTGTAGGGAAAGTCACAGCGAGGCTGTGACTCACAGAAGATGAAAGCAGAACTCAGGAGTCCTAGCATCCTTCCCAAGAAAAGCAGGATCTAGGCCACCTGCTCCCAATCTCCTGCTCCAATCACCGCCAACACACCCTCCCAATGCCAGGAACAGAACTAAAGAGTTCCAAAGGTCTAGCTCTCCTCCTTGAGCAGTCAGGACCTTGCACAAACCCCAGGGGCACAGGAATAATCTGAGTAGACAGCGCTCTGAGGTGCCTAAGAGGACCAGGCCTGGCTTTGCAGCCAGTATGGGTGATTTTACAGCTACCCATATTTTCTTTTAAGTAAACAAAAAAATAATTTAAAATTGTGCAAAATAGGACACAACCTAGGGGAAAACAGATATAGGGGAGGAAGAAGCAGAAGCTGCAACTGCCCCAAAGAGGCAACGCCATCACCAGGACAACAGACATTTTAAGGAAAAGACCAGGAGCTATCACTTTGGTGTCAAAGAAAGGCACAGGATCAGGATCAGATCAGCTACCTAAGGTGAGATCCGGGTGAAAAATAAACCAAACTATACGTATACAATGCTGGGTTTAAATTAGGAGTTACCACTGAGGAAAAGGATCTTGGAGTCATTGTGGACAGTACATTGAAATCCTCAGCTCAGTATACAACGGCGGTCAAAAGATTCAAACAGAATGTCAGGAATCATTTGGAAAGGGAGAATAAAACTGAAAATATGGTAATGCCTTTATACAGATCTATGGTACAACCACACCTGGATTACTGTGTGCAGTTCTGGTCACCTCATCTCAAAAAAGACCCAGTAGAACTAGAAAAGGTACAGAAAAGGGCAACATGGGTAAGGAGCGGCTACCGTACAAAGAGGCTTGACAGGTTAGGGCTCTTCAGCTTGGAGAAGAGACAACAGAGAGGATATGATAGAAGTTTATAAAAATCATGAGTGGTGTGGAACACGTAAATAGGGAGTGGTTATTTATTCTAAGAGTACTAGAACAAGGGGACACTGCATGAAATTAACTGGTAGCAGATTTAAAACAAACAAGAGAACGTATTTTTTCATTCAGCGCACAATTAATTTGTGGAACTTACTGCCAGATAAAGTGGTCACAGCCGGTAGTGTAGTTGGTTTTAAAGGGATTGGATAAGTTCTTGGAGGATAGGTCCATTAATGGATATTAGCCAAATAGGTTTGGGGAACGTAACCTCTTACTGTTGGGGGTTGGAACAACAGGAAATAGATTGCCCATCAAGACCTGTTGGGTACTTCTCCCAAGAGAAAGAGATTAGTCAGTGTCGGAAACAGGATGCTGGGCTTGATGGACCACTGGTCTGACCCAGTATGGTACTACTTATGTTCTTATGATCGCACAAACCAAATCTGTGGCCTTAGAGGGTCATAACCCAGAGTGCCTGGATGCAGCAATGGATAAGAATTGATTTATAGGGAGCCATACAAAAAAAAAGTTTTCAGTATTCTATTGGCAGTGTAAAAACTGGAGACACTGGAGAAGAACATGCCTCTTCAGAACTACAGGACTAGGCCAACAAGCTAGGGCATATAAAACATCCCGAGCAGCAAGGAAAGTAGCTGGAGAAAGTAAGATGATTGAGGGCCCACCCATGTCAACCAAGGAAAAGCTGAACGGCAATTGTTGTGTTCATTACAGCGAAATAGGGCATCTCCAGCATGACTGTCCTGTACAGGAATGCAACCATGGCTGGGCATTGTATGTTCTGGCTGCTCGATCTGCCCTGGCCGAGAACAGGGTAGAGCGGTATACCCGCACATGTTGGAAGGCAGGCTGTGGTGGCCCTCAGACTCGGGCTCTAATCAAACGTTGGTGAGAGAGCCTAGTACAACCAAGTGGGAGAAATGGGTGGAGGAGGAGGGGAGGGAGTTCATAACCCTACACCAGGGGTGAGGAACCTCAGGCCCGGCCCACAGCAAGTTTTTATGTGGCCCCTTTCCACTTCCTGGATCTGGCCCCTAGATCCAGTTCTTACCTCCAATCACTGAAAACCTGAGCTCAAGGGAAGGGGGCAGAGATGAGGGCATGCAAACAAGGATAGGGGGCAGTTCCCATGGCAAAGATTCATGATTTGGGCCCTCCTTTCCTTGAGTGCATCCCTTAAGCACTCCTGCCCCAACTTCTATGTGGCCCTCAGAGCTTGCGCAAGCTTTCAAAGTGGCCGCGGGAGGGAAAAGGTTCCCCGTCCCTGTCCTACATTGTGTACATGGGGATAGGTGAGAATACCCCATAACTTGGGTGCCAAAAAAAGAAGGGCTAAAAGGGACTCCGCTAATGAGCAGGAGTGGTACTGAATCTCCCTTGGCCACTGATACTGGGTAGGGATTGGTCCGGGTCCACCCAGGAATGTAGGCGGGGTCCCTGGAGGAGGGCACCACTAAATGAGTATCTCAGTGAAAGATTGTATATAAGGGATTATAGACTTGAGGAGAAGCAAACAGAAAACCCTGGGTGCAAGAGAGAAAGTGTCCAAAGAAGGGAGAAAGTGAGGTCGCTAGTGGGACTACCAAGCATATATTCAGCAGTAGAAGCTCGAGTACCGGTATTAAGGGGTGGCAACCTAGGGTGTTTTTAAATTAGATGTGTCCATGTATGCCCCCTCCCTGCCCCAATTGACCATGCATCCAATTGCTTGTGTGAAGGTGGTGCGTGGGGGAGCTCACTCTTGTGAACCACACAGTGGCTACTCATTGCCCTGCACAGAGCACCTCCAAAAAAATCAGGAGTGCTCCATATGGGGCTAGCCACATGCTCCATGGCCAGGGGAGCTATGCCGGGAGCTGCTTGTGTGAAATATTCCTCATGCACGTCATATTTATAAATAAATAAAATGGATGGGCGCCCCCCAGCCGTGCCACTCAGCAGCCATGAACACACACACACACACACGCCCACCTTCCTTATTTAAAAATACCCCTAAAATGCAAACTGACCTTGGGGAACTAATTATTAATTATTATTATTATAAGCATTTCTATAGCGCCAGCGATGTACCTGGTGCTTACAAAGAACAAGACAGACATGGTCCCTGCTCGAGAGCTTACAATCTGAAGACGGGGAGGGGAGACAGGGAAGGGGAGAACAGAGGGAGAGAAGGGATACGACATTCATGAGTATGCAAGAGCTCAGGTACACATTCCTGGCTTGGTTACTAAGGCCATTTTTAGATGATCACAGCGACATCCGCGCTTGTTTTTCAAAACTACCGGGAGGCGGGTTTACACGTGACACTGCCGCCGATTATGCGCATGTGTGGGTGACTCGCATCCATTTCCGGCCGCGTATGTCCACCTTTGATCGGCGACCCGGTCAGCTCGTGGCCGGAAATGGATGCGCAGCGCCCACACATGCGCATAATCGGTGGCGTGTCACATGTAAACCTGCCTCCCGGTAGTTTTGAAAAACAAGCACAGGCGCCGCCGCAATCGTCTAAAAACGTCCTGTGAATCAGAGTGGAGATAGAAGAACCGAGGTAGTGATGAGTAGTAGTGAACCCGCTGTTTGGGGGTTTTGCCATCACATCTTAAGTCGGCAGGCGATCGGTCGTTTGCTGTGGTAGGCGCCTCGATGTGGAACGTGCTGCCTCCGGATGTTCGTCTCAGTTCCTCCCTCCATATCTTTAAAAAGCACCTGAAAACGTATTTGTTTTCTAGGTGCTTTTAGGATCCACCGCTGGTCCCCTTTAATGTATTTTGTCCTCCCTTTTTCCTTCCCTTATCTTACAATTTTTTAATATTCTTTTAATTGTTTATATTGTGTGTTTATGTAAAATTAAGCAGGCATTGCAGCGCCCAGAAAGCCCCTCCAGGTGAGCAGGGCCCCACCCCATAGCCACAAGCCAAAGGTGCACGCCCGCGCCCAGAAAGCCCCAGCAGGCATTGCAGCACCCAGAAA
>QEPC01006070.1:187847-199480 GCA_003113815.1 Sphenodon punctatus | reverse complement strand
ATCCTGGCTGCAGGAGGGAATGGGCAGCCAGGGAACACGTGGGGATTGGCCAGTCTGAAAGTCCGCCCGCGGCTTTGCCAGCAGACACATGCAGGGATGTAGAGCAGGAAATCGAGCTCTGCATCCCTGCCTGTGTCTGCCAGCAAAGCCGTGGGTGGGCTTTCTGACCAGCTGATCCCCACGCATATCTTGGCTGCACATTCCCTCCCACAGCCAGAATATGCACCGGGGGGGGGGGGAAAGAGGGCTGAAAGTGGCCTAAGTCCCCAAGCATGCTCAGAGGAGATTGGACTTGTGGCTGAGACTAAGTCCCCAGACATGCTCAGTAAGAGTGTGTTAATCTAAGCATGCCCAAGTTCTATAAAAAGTATAAACCCCAAGCTAGAGCTCAGTGCTGGAGAGACTGTTGGGGAAGTGGGAGCTGGAGTTGAGTTCTGCTTCCATAATTTGGGGTTACTTACCAGTAACTCAGTTCTTCAAGAGAGCTCCATGTATTCTCACTCTTGGGACCCTTCCCTGCTCCACAGGGTGCCTGAGACCTTCAGATTCTCAGCAGTTTCCAGGCAGATTGCCTGAAAGCATCCAGAACCTGTTAAGGCCTCCAGGCGATATTGTGCTTCATGCACCATCTCCATAAAGCTTCTGATTCCTGAGATAGCTCTGTGGACCTTGCTCCCCCGTTTGTTTACATACCACATGGCCACGGTGTTGTCTGTGACAACTAGGATGACCCTGGCTTGTGGAGGGTCAAATAGCATACCCCCGAGAAGATGGCGTGGGCTTGTCCACTACTGTAGAGAATGGAGGACTGGAGAAAGGACAGAGACCTTATTGTTGAGGGAATGTACAGACAATAGAGTGTGTATACCTGGTGTATAGACAATCCTTAGCCACTGCTGAAGAGGCCTTGAGACGAGCGAAGGGTGTGACCCCTGTTGTAGAAATGAAAAAACCCTGCAATCTGAGAAAATATCAGACTGGCTGGGTTCCATGTAGATATAGAACTTGTATGGCCTGATCTATAGTGTGGAATCTGTTGCTGAGCAGAAAGGCACAACCTTGATGAGCGTCCAGATTAGCAGCTATGAATGGTACGCATCTTGATGGCGTAAGGCGAGACTTGTCCATGTTGATTATGAGGCTGAGATGTCTGAGGGTTGTTAGGGTAGGGTCTATGTCTCTAGCAGCTTCTCCCTTGATTTGGCCACTAACAGCTGATCATCCAAGTAAGGAAACGGGCTCAGTCCCTTTTTGCGAAGATGAGCTGCAATGACTGCAACACATTTTGTAAAAACCCTTGGAGACATTACCATTCCGAACAGGAGAACGGCATACTGGAAGTGGCAATTGCCTACAACAAAGTGCAAGTACTTTCTGTGAGAGGAACGTATGGAGACATGAAAATGTGCATCTTTTAGATAGAGAGGCTAACCAACCTCCTTGTTCTAGGCCACAGAGAATAAACTGCAGAGTGGTCATGCGGAACTTAAATCTCCTAAGAAATGTATTCAGTGCTCTGAGATCCAAAATGAATCTAAGCCCCACATCCTTTGGGGGAACTGCAAAACATCTGAAGTAAAATCCCCTATGGTGTTCCCCAATAGGTACCTTCTGTTACACCCTTACAGAGTGGTGCGTCTACCTCCTGAAAGAGTTCCGTCTTGTGAAGGGTGCCCCTAAAGAGGGATGGGGAAGGGGGATTGGGAGGGGGTAATCCTCAAACTGGATTGCATATCCACATCTTATCTCTCTGACCCACGTACCTGAGATTATTCTAGTCCATTGGTCATAGAAGGGGCAGAGGCGATCATAAAAAGGGGGAGATCCACTCTCTCAATCGCAGGGATGTTAAAACGATGACCTGGACTGTTGTCTGGAGGAAGAGGGAGACTGTCATCTCCCTCTGCCCTTAGGTTTTAGGAACCTCTTCCTAGGTTGTTGGAAAGAGGTCTGGCTCTGGTAGGATGGATCTCTCCTTTTCTGAAAAGGGTGGGGCAAGCGCTGCCTTGAAGTATATGAGGTGGGGATAGAATAGTATTCTTTATGGATCTAATGACACCCGCCGACCTTGCCATCTGGCCAGCGTCTTTTCTTTTCTTCAGTGTGTCTGTAGAGGCTGTGAAGAGACCCTCCGTATCCAATGGTAAGGCTTCAATACATGTTATTTTCAGGAGAAAGAGCCATGGATCTAAGCCATGCCTGCCCTTCCCACAAGGCTCAGGGCAGCTCACAATACACAAACAACAAACCGTTCAAAACATTAAAATTCATACAATAAAAATACCCTCAAGCCCCCATCCTCCCCCGCAACTCCACCCAGAACCCCAATCAAACCCCACCCATCCTTGCCTGCCAAATGCGTTTCCAAATTTTAAAAAAATTGCACCACCTTCAAAAGATAGACAGGTTTGCTCAAGCAAACCTCCTGGGGGAAGCAAGTTCCACAACATGGGGACAGCAACCGAGAACGCTCTCCCACACATACCTGCCTCACAGACAAGGGTAACAGATGGAATGCGCAGGAGGACACTCCTAGACAATTGTAAGGGCCCCAATAGGACATGGTAGGATAGGCGGTCTTTCAGATATATGGGACCCAGACCATTTAGCGCTTCAAAGGTCAAAACCAGCACCTTGAATTGTGCCTGGAAAACTATAGGCAGCCAGTGCAGACTTCGGAGCACAGGTGTAATGCGCTCCTGGTGACTCGTCCCTGAAAGGAGCCGAGCTGCCGTATTCTGCACCAGCTGCAGCTTCAAAACAGTCATCAAGGGAAGCCCCATGTAGAGTGCATTGCAATAATCTAGCCTTGAGGTGATGGAAGCATGGACAGTGGCCAGATCAGAATCAGGAACAAAAGGCTGCAGCCGCCGCACCAGATGGAGTTGGTGAAAAGCCCTCCTGGCCACTGCTGCCACCTGGCAATCCAGGCACAGCGAGGGATTCTAAAGCACTCAGAGGCTGTGAGCCTGAGTGACCAGAGGGGGCCAGATGCCATAAGTGACAGGTGTCCCAATTCCCTCAAAGTCACAAGACCAGCCAACCATCTCCACTTCAGTCTTGTCAGGATTCAGCTGCAAATCAGCTCACCCTCATCCAGTCCCTGACAGCAGTCAGGTATCAGGTAAGCACCGAGACTGAAGGACTTGGGTTGGATAAAAAAAAAAGAGCGGTAGAGCTGAGTGTCATCGGCATATTGATGACATCTCACCCCAAACCTCTGAATGACCTCATTCACCAGCCTCAGATACACACTGAACAAGAGGGATCTCCCTGACAGGAGAGAGCAGACCCACTCAAGAGAAGTCCCACACACCCCCACAAGGTCCCACAATCATGCCAACACCACCTTGTGGTCAACTGTTCGACAGGCCACAGAAAGATCTAACAAGTTCAACAAGGTAGAATTCCCCTCGTCCAACTCCAAGCACAAGTCATTGACCAAAGCCACAAGCACAGTCTCCGTACCATACCCAGGACAAAAACCTGATTAAAACAGGTGCAGGAACCCAACAGTATCGAGATGTGCCTGGAGCTGTTGCGGATATTAAATTCATGATCTTAAAGAAAAAGGTGAGCAAAGACAAATTTGTACCTTGAACTTTAGAAAAGCTGATTTTAATCAACTCAGAGAAATGCTAGGCAGGATGCCATGGCTATATAATCTAAAGGAGAAAGGACTCCAAGATGGGTGGGAGTTTCTGAAAAATGAGATACCGAAGGCACAATCACAAACCATTACAATAAGAAAAATGGGAAACCTCTAAAGAAACCAGTTGGCTGCACAAGCAGCTTTTTGATAAGCCAAGAATTTAAAAGGACACATAAGAAACAGGTCACCAAGGATGAGTACAGATGAGTAGCCCGAACTTGTAGGGACAGTGTCAGGAAGGCTAAGGTACAGAATGAGCAGAGGCTGCTAGAAACAACAAAAGAGTTTGGTTTTTTTAGTTATGCCACAAGTAAGAGGAAGAATAAGGAAATGGTAGATCCACTGCTGAGTGAAGATGGTGAAATGTTAACAGGTGACAAAGAAGGAATTGCTCAATTCCTATTTTGTCTCCATTTTCTCCCAAAAGGAAAACTGTGCCCAACTCCAGCAAAAGTAGCATGAATGATGAGGGGAAAGGACTGCAGCTCTGGGTAGTTAAAGAAATGGTCAGAGAATACTAGGGACGGGCGAACAGATTGCGGCTCGGGTTCGGCCGTTCGGTTCAGTCCGGTTCGGCCGTTCAGTTCGTTCACTGGGTTCGGGTTTGGCCGTTCGGTTCGGGCATTTGGAAAAAGGCTCTCTGTGCGAGGAATGATGGTCCCAGACCCATGACGCTGGGTCCTGGGGCTAGAGTGGCAGTTTCTGGATACATATTGGCCACAGCCCTCCCTGCCTGTAACTTGGCCCCAGAACCCCGACAGCGGGTCCTGGGGCTGGAGTGGCTGTTTCTTGGTGCGTTGGAATGACATCGCCTCTCTGCAAGGAATGATAGCCCCAGACCCATGACGCTGGGTCCTGAGGGTAAGGTGGCAGCTTCTAGGTATTGGCCACAGTCCTCCCTGCCTGTAACTTGGCCCCAGAACCCTGATGGCGGGTCCTGAGGCTGGAGTGGCTGTTTCTTGGTGCGTTGGAATGACATCGCCTCTCTGCGAGGAATGATGGTCCCAGACCCATGATGGTGAGTCCTGGGGCTAGAGTGGCAGCTTCTAGGTACATATTGGCCACAGCCCTCCCTGCCAGTAATGTAGGCCCCAGAACCCTGACAGTGGGTCCTGGGCTGGAGTGGCTGTTTCTTATTTTTATATATATATATATATATATTATATAAATATATATATAAATAAAAATAAATCTGTCTCTACACTAAATCTAACTGCTATTAACTATGCTAAAATCTATTGAATTAAATGGAATATCCTAATAATTAACTACAAAGGCTTTGTCCTACAAACACACTGTCTCTCTATCTATCTCTATAACTAAGCTAACTACTATGCATATCTATCTAGTAACTGTCTATCTAATAACTATCTATCTATATATACACACAATATTACACAGGTGGAAACACAAAGAACACAGGGAGGGGTACAAAACTGACATGAAAATCAATCTAATAATATTCCCACTCTAAATAAATCCAAAACTTAAAACAGGGGAAGGGAATCAGGGATGGAATAAGAGGGAGAGGNAGGGAGGGGTAAAAACAAAAAATAACACCTAAATCTATCTAATATAATCTAAATAAATGATAATATGGAGGTAAATGGGTTGGATGGGTGAAATAAGAGGAGGATGGCAATGGATTAGGAATAGGAAGGAACAAAAACTGCTGGGAGAGAGGGAACCTTCTGAAATGCCTGCTGTTCAGGAACAGTAACTAGCTCAGAAGGTGTTGGGAAGGGGGGAGGCAATCAGTTTTGTTTATTGCTGCGCCCGCCTCACCGCAAGCCCCATTGGCTCCGTGCAGCCTAGCCTGTAACCAATCGCAGACTGCGAAGCCAGTGGTCTGAGGTGAAAAAGGCTGGTGACTGGGCAGGCTGGCTGCTACTTCAAGCCTCTCCACCCCTGGTGCCTGGAAGTCTGCTCCTCAGCTGACTCCTCCTCCCTGTCACATTTTGCCTTCCAGTGACACATTTTTGCCACCCGAACTCACCTGAACGCGATCTGAACTGACCGAACTGTTCGGTCATTTCGACGTTCGGAATTGAGTTCGGTTCGGTCAGTTCATGTTTGAATTCACGTTCGGTCATCCAAACAGGCCAAGTTCGGGCCGAACTCCGAACTTCCCAACCGCATTCGTCCATCCCTAGAGAATATGTTCTAAATGAGTTCAAGTCTTCAGGGCTGGATGCATTCCAGGGTACTGAAGGGATATGCTGATGTATGCTCAGAACCTCTGTTGGTCATCTTTAAAATGACGATCTTGTAGAATGGATGAATGAAGTGCCAGAAGACTGAAGACAGACAAAGGTTATCCTGATCTTCAAAGGGGGGTGGGGAGATCCAGGAAACTATAGCCCGACAGATACCTGGAAAGATACTAGAATAGATTATAAAGCAGTCAGATCTGTAAGCATCTGGAGAACAATGCAGTGATTACTAGAAGCCAGCATGAATTTATCAAGAATACATCATGCCAGACTAATCTTATCTCCTTTTTTGATCGAGTTACTAGTTTAGAAGATCATGGGAATGCCGTGGACGTAATATCTTGATTTCAGCAAAGCATTTGACAAAGTCCTCTAGGATATCCTTGTTGTGGTAAACTGTGGACTACATGATACTACCATTACAGCTGGTTGAAGAACCGTATTCAAAAAGTGCATATCAATGGCTCCCCATCAAAACGGGAGGAAGGTATCGAGCAAGGTGGCACAAGGTTGTCCTGGGCCTGGTACTGTTCAACATCTTTATCAATGGCTTGGATGAAGAAGTGGAGGGAATGCTTATCAAATTTTCAGAGGACACAAAACTGGGAGAGATATAACACCTTAAAAGACAGAAATAAAATTCAAAATTATCTTGATATTTTGGAAAACTGGGATGAAACTAACCAAATGAAGTTCAACAGAGACAAATGTAAAGTTCTGCATTTAGGCAAGAAAAGTCAAGTGCACAAATCAAAGATAGGGGATACCTGACTTGGCAGCAATACATGTGAAAAGAATCTGGGTTGTAGTTGATCACAAGCTTAACTAAGTCAGCAGTGTGATACAGCTGCAAAAAAGGCTACTGCCATTTTAGGCTGCATTAACAGAAGCATAGTTTCCAGGTCACAAGTAGTAGTAGTTCCGCTCTATTCTATGCTGGTCATATCTCACCTGGAGTACTGTGTCAAGTTCTGGGTGCCACACTTTAAGAAGGACATTGAAAAATTGGAATGGGTTCAGAGGAGGGCAACAAAAATGGTCAACGGTCTGGAAACCAAAAGGTTAAAGAGCTGTGTAGTAGGGATGTGCAAACCCCTGGAGGTTCGGGTTTCAGCCCGTTCGGGGTTCGGCTGAACCCGTTTGGGCGGGAGGGCAGTTTTCCCTCCCCCCTCCAGGCTGCGCGGGTGGAAGGGGCGCCGGGGAGCACCTTCCCCCCGCCCAGCCTGGGAATTTATTTATTTTTTTAACCCACACCCACCCCAGGGATCGCCCTACCTGGGCAGCGGCGACACTCTGGAGCGCACTCCAGGGTGCCACCGCCGCTGCCGCCACCAGACCCAGAGTCAGAGCCCCAGCACCACTAGGTAGGGCGATCCCTGGGGTGGGGGGTTAAAAAAAAAAAAAAAGGGCCCCTTCCACCCACACAGCCTGGAGGGGGGAAAGAAAACTGAGTTCCTCCCTGCCCCCTGTCCCCCTCCCAAACACATTCAGAACCCAAACTTTGTTCAGTCAGTTCAGGCGGGGGTCGGTTCGGATTCGGGGTGTTCGCAAACGGGCCCAACACCCCGACTTCGGGCCAAACCCCAAACTTTCGAACCATGTTTGCACATCCCTACTAGGGAGGTCATGGCTCTCCTTTGCTGGAGGTTTTTAGATAGAGGACCATCTAGTCCAACCACCTGCTCCAAAACAAGACATCCTACAGCATCGCAGACAGAGGATGTCCAGTTGGGTTATGAGAACATCCACAGAACGGGATTCCACAACCTCTCTGGGCAACTTATTCCATTTCCCAACTGTTCTCAGTTAGGAGGTTTTTGCCAACATCAAACTGAAATCTACACTGCTGCTATTTAAGCCCAGCCCCTCTTGTTCCATCTTCTGTAACAGTGGGGAAAAAATGTTTATGATATTTGGGGGGAGCATCCTTTTAGACATTTGAAAACTGCTGTCNCTGAAATGCCTGCTGTTCAGGAACAGTAACTAGCTCAGAAGGTGTTGGGAAGGGGGGAGGCAATCAGTTTTGTTTATTGCTGCGCCCGCCTCACCGCAAGCCCCATTGGCTCCGTGCAGCCTAGCCTGTAACCAATCGCAGACTGCGAAGCCAGTGGTCTGAGGTGAAAAAGGCTGGTGACTGGGCAGGCTGGCTGCTACTTCAAGCCTCTCCACCCCT
The DNA here is from genome assembly GCA_003113815.1 of Sphenodon punctatus. Lineage (NCBI taxonomy): Eukaryota > Metazoa > Chordata > Lepidosauria > Sphenodontia > Sphenodontidae > Sphenodon > Sphenodon punctatus. Next base: position 191,442 of record QEPC01006070.1, on the reverse strand, counting down.
GGTGCCTGGAAGTCTGCTCCTCAGCTGACTCCTCCTCCCTGTCACATTTTGCCTTCCAGTGACACATTTTTGCCACCCGAACTCACCTGAACGCGATCTGAACTGACCGAACTGTTCGGTCATTTCGACGTTCGGAATTGAGTTCGGTTCGGTCAGTTCATGTTTGAATTCACGTTCGGTCATCCAAACAGGCCAAGTTCGGGCCGAACTCCGAACTTCCCAACCGCATTCGTCCATCCCTAGAGAATATGTTCTAAATGAGTTCAAGTCTTCAGGGCTGGATGCATTCCAGGGTACTGAAGGGATATGCTGATGTATGCTCAGAACCTCTGTTGGTCATCTTTAAAATGACGATCTTGTAGAATGGATGAATGAAGTGCCAGAAGACTGAAGACAGACAAAGGTTATCCTGATCTTCAAAGGGGGGTGGGGAGATCCAGGAAACTATAGCCCGACAGATACCTGGAAAGATACTAGAATAGATTATAAAGCAGTCAGATCTGTAAGCATCTGGAGAACAATGCAGTGATTACTAGAAGCCAGCATGAATTTATCAAGAATACATCATGCCAGACTAATCTTATCTCCTTTTTTGATCGAGTTACTAGTTTAGAAGATCATGGGAATGCCGTGGACGTAATATCTTGATTTCAGCAAAGCATTTGACAAAGTCCTCTAGGATATCCTTGTTGTGGTAAACTGTGGACTACATGATACTACCATTACAGCTGGTTGAAGAACCGTATTCAAAAAGTGCATATCAATGGCTCCCCATCAAAACGGGAGGAAGGTATCGAGCAAGGTGGCACAAGGTTGTCCTGGGCCTGGTACTGTTCAACATCTTTATCAATGGCTTGGATGAAGAAGTGGAGGGAATGCTTATCAAATTTTCAGAGGACACAAAACTGGGAGAGATATAACACCTTAAAAGACAGAAATAAAATTCAAAATTATCTTGATATTTTGGAAAACTGGGATGAAACTAACCAAATGAAGTTCAACAGAGACAAATGTAAAGTTCTGCATTTAGGCAAGAAAAGTCAAGTGCACAAATCAAAGATAGGGGATACCTGACTTGGCAGCAATACATGTGAAAAGAATCTGGGTTGTAGTTGATCACAAGCTTAACTAAGTCAGCAGTGTGATACAGCTGCAAAAAAGGCTACTGCCATTTTAGGCTGCATTAACAGAAGCATAGTTTCCAGGTCACAAGTAGTAGTAGTTCCGCTCTATTCTATGCTGGTCATATCTCACCTGGAGTACTGTGTCAAGTTCTGGGTGCCACACTTTAAGAAGGACATTGAAAAATTGGAATGGGTTCAGAGGAGGGCAACAAAAATGGTCAACGGTCTGGAAACCAAAAGGTTAAAGAGCTGTGTAGTAGGGATGTGCAAACCCCTGGAGGTTCGGGTTTCAGCCCGTTCGGGGTTCGGCTGAACCCGTTTGGGCGGGAGGGCAGTTTTCCCTCCCCCCTCCAGGCTGCGCGGGTGGAAGGGGCGCCGGGGAGCACCTTCCCCCCGCCCAGCCTGGGAATTTATTTATTTTTTTAACCCACACCCACCCCAGGGATCGCCCTACCTGGGCAGCGGCGACACTCTGGAGCGCACTCCAGGGTGCCACCGCCGCTGCCGCCACCAGACCCAGAGTCAGAGCCCCAGCACCACTAGGTAGGGCGATCCCTGGGGTGGGGGGTTAAAAAAAAAAAAAAAGGGCCCCTTCCACCCACACAGCCTGGAGGGGGGAAAGAAAACTGAGTTCCTCCCTGCCCCCTGTCCCCCTCCCAAACACATTCAGAACCCAAACTTTGTTCAGTCAGTTCAGGCGGGGGTCGGTTCGGATTCGGGGTGTTCGCAAACGGGCCCAACACCCCGACTTCGGGCCAAACCCCAAACTTTCGAACCATGTTTGCACATCCCTACTAGGGAGGTCATGGCTCTCCTTTGCTGGAGGTTTTTAGATAGAGGACCATCTAGTCCAACCACCTGCTCCAAAACAAGACATCCTACAGCATCGCAGACAGAGGATGTCCAGTTGGGTTATGAGAACATCCACAGAACGGGATTCCACAACCTCTCTGGGCAACTTATTCCATTTCCCAACTGTTCTCAGTTAGGAGGTTTTTGCCAACATCAAACTGAAATCTACACTGCTGCTATTTAAGCCCAGCCCCTCTTGTTCCATCTTCTGTAACAGTGGGGAAAAAATGTTTATGATATTTGGGGGGAGCATCCTTTTAGACATTTGAAAACTGCTGTCCTGTCCCCTTTCCCTTTAGTCTTTTCTAAAGGCTAAATATACCCACTTCTTTCAGCCTCTCCTGTACTCCAAAGTACTTGCAACCCGTCCCAGTTTTGTCTCATCTGCAAATTTACTGAGTATACTCTCTACTCCCTCCTCCAAATCATTAATAAGAATGTTGAAGAGGACTGCACCCAAGACAGGCCCCTGTGGAACTCCACTTGATACTTCCTCCCAGTTCAACACCATTCCATTAAGTTGAGTGCATCTTTTCAGCCAATTGTGAACCAATCTAATCCAGTCCACATTTCTCCAGCTTTCTTATGTCATATGGGCCAGTATCAGAGGCCTTATTGAAGTTGAGATAAAGGTCATCTACTGCATTCCCTTTCTCAATTAAACTAATTAATCTGTCAAAAGAAATTAAATTAATTTGGCATAATCTGTTCCTTAACAAACCCATGCTGGCTCCTAGATATTCCATATTTCTCAAGCTACTCAAAGGTTGATTGTTTTATAGTTTGATCAAAGATCTTTACAGGTACTGAAGTCAGGGTGACTGGCATATCATTCCCTGGGTCTTATTTTTTCCCTTTCTTAAAAATAAGAACTATGTTTGCTCTTCTCCAGTGCTCTGGGACCTTGCCTGTTGTCCATGAGTTTTCAAAGTTGTTTGCTAGCGGTTCTGAGATTTCTTCAGCTCATTCCTTTAGGATCCTGGGATGCAGTCTGCCAGATCCTGTTGATTTAAATTCATTCAAGTTAGTTGGGTATTCTTGGATATACTCTTCAGTTATCCTGGATTGAATCCCCTCCCTCTCATTGTCTGGGTCTTCTTTCTTAAAGATCTGGTCACAGTTTACCTTTTCAAAGAAGACCGAGGCAAAATACCTATTAAGCAATTTGGCCTTCTGCAAGTTAGCACAAACACCTTCCCCAACGAGCAGCAGGCCTACAACAATCTTACACTTTCTCTGACTTTTAACAGATTGTTAGAACCTCTTCTTATTGTTATTGGCAGTCTTTGCTAGTTTTAATTCATTTCTGCCTCTCTGTTCCTGATTTTGTCCTGACATTCTCGTGCTATTTGATATTTGCCCTTGGTGGCACAGCCTTCCTTCCATTTCCTGGATAAATTATCTTGGTTTTCATGTCACTTAAAAGATCATTGTGCAACCATGGGTAGAAACTAGAGGTGGGACCCCGGGCCCATTACTGGCTACCGGATTTACCGGTTACCGGTTCTCTAAAAACCGGATTCCCGGATTAAATCCGGTATGCCGGTACCGGATTTATTTCATTGATTTCAATGGGGCGCTGTGTCCCCATTGAAATCAATGAATTCCTTCCCCCTCCC
>QEPC01006070.1:169994-184625 GCA_003113815.1 Sphenodon punctatus | reverse complement strand
TGACAGGCACTGGGAAAATAAGGAGACTGCATGGCCTGGGTCGATGGAAAAGGAGAGGTAGAGCTGAGTGTCATCAGCATACTGATGACACTGCATGCCCTGAAACCCCCTCACGATCTCCCCTAATGGCTGCATATAGACGTTAAACAAGAGGGGGGACAAAATGGCACCCTGCGGGACTCCACACACGAGGTCCCAGGGAGAAGACGTACACTCCCCCAAGATTATGAAATATTTCATGATCACTTATTCCCAAGGGACCCATACTTTTTTTTAAATCAACTAATTCCTCCCTGTTGGTCAGGATCAGATCTAAGTTAGCTGAAGCCCTTGTTGCTTCCTAAACCTTCTGGAAAAGAAAGTTGTCCCAAGGTTCATGACAAGAACTTTTTCAATATTCCTACATTCATGGTGTTATTCTCCAAGCAGATGGCAAGGTAGTTGAAGTCTCCCATTATTATCCCCTCATAGTTTTTGGAAGCTTTAGTTACTTGCTCAAAGAATGCCTCATCCTCTTCTTCTACATGATAAGAAAGTCTATTATAGACACACACACACACACACACACACACTATGACAGCTCTTTCATTCACCCACCCCACTTCACATAGATAGCTTCTCCTGATCTGCCACTGCCTTCTTCTGAATTTCAGCACAACTATAATCCCTCTACGTACACCCCCTTCCTTTTCCCCTCACCTACCCATCAGGAACAAGATGAACACTTTAATACCAACATTCCAGTTATGAGCATTGTCTCATCGTCTCAGTAATGCCAACTAGGTCATGATTTGCCTTGTGTATTTTGACGTCCGGCTCATCCTGTTTGTTGACCACACTCCTGGTATTAGTAGCAGGAATAGAATATTGGTAGCAGGTCCCATGCAACACCCATGCTCCTTTCCCTCAGCCCTTACCGCAGTTTCCAATAGAACTCCTTATTTCCAACCCACTGTACAGGTCTCCATCCTTTATACCCACATGAGATCTTTCTTGTGGGTTTTTGTTACCATCCTCCGTAGTAACTAGTTTAAATCCCTCTGCACCAAATTGGTAAGTCAATGACCAAGGCTGCTCTTTCCAAGCTTCGTTAAGTGAATCCTATCTCTTCCCATCAAGCTTCATTGTAGATCATCACTCTGTGGTCAAAGAAACCACTGTGGTGACACCATCTGCTCATCCAGGCATTCAGTTCAAGGATAAGTCTGTCTCAAGCTGGGCCCGGATATCTCTGATCTGCGCAGGGTCATACCCGACAGTATCATTGATGTCCACATGAATGAGCAAGAAGCAGAAGTGGTCACAAGGTAGGATAAGCTCAAAAAAGCTCTTTGTCATCAGATTCAGGCCCCAGGCAGACAGCTAACCTCTCGAGATGCCAAGTCTGTTCCTCTCAGGAGAGTCACCAGTCACCACCAACCACCCTTCTCCTCCTCCTGGGCGAGATGGTTGTGGGGTTCTTGAGCCTAAGGGTCAGTATCTCCATCTTCCTAACCAAAAGGGCCAGGAAAATGGAGACCACCAACAACCAACTATTCGATTGCACCCAGATCTTTTAAGGTGACCTATGACTTCCGCCATGGGTATTCTTTTCTCCAGGTTCTTGGAGGCAGGACGTTGTACAAACCTTCCTGGTGGACATCTGGTCAGCTCGATCTCGTACCCCCCAGTTACTATCACTTTTACCCAGGAGTCTTATATTGTTCTGTTCCAAGCCTGGGCAAACATGAAGTTAGTTTTTCTTCTTAAGAGAACTTAACTGAATTGAATTTATTAGGCGTGATCTTAGATCATTGCTGAAACACAAAACAAAATTTACAGACAGATACATAAAGAAAACATTTACCCACAGACATATAACAAAACAACTTTTAATTTCACTGCCAATAATATAAGGAACACTTAGTCCCACAACTTCTAGGTATTAAGATTGCTAGATAAATAGATAAATATCAATCAACCTTCTTCCCTCAATTGAAAAAGAGCTTATTGCGCCTCATAATCCAGCACATCCAGGCTTACTAATTTTAAAATAATATAAAGTATAAAAATATTTTATCCCAATTCCACCAAGGGCTTGGATTCAAGACACTTTTTCCTAAGTTCCATAGCCAATAATAAAAAACTCATAATACTTAAAGTTATCTCAGAGTCGGCATCAGCTAGGGCGATTTGCGTCAAAAAGGCATTTGTCACACCTGGGAATTTCCCAAGGAGAGGTTGTAGTGTCTCCCTACGAACCCTGTCATATAAATGACACTCAAATAGCACATGTTGCGTGGTTTCAATTGCTATATTATCAAAAGGACATAAACGGTCCTCATAAGGAGTCTTGGTTGCACGTCCTTCAAACACTCTAATGGGTAGGGCATTAACCCTGGCAGCGAGAAATAGACACTTCTCTCAATGGGATGAAGCCAAACCAAAATAGCTTGCTCCAATACCCTGCTGTGGAGCCCATATGGCATACCCCGCCAAATGGCGAGATCTTGCTACCAACGCCAGCTCTTCCTGATGGCTAATATCCCATAACCAGGTAATTATCTCCTGCTTAGCCACTCCATAAGATTGAGTTACCAAGTATGTCTCCGATAGGCCTGCACAAGCTAAATGTTCTGTAATGGCTTGCCACCAAGGGCTAATAAAGGAGTCAGAAAAGATGTCGCAAAGCAAATTTTCCTGGGGAGATCTGCTAGCTTTTAGCCAGACAACCGCCGAGAACTGAGAATGTTAACTTTGTATTTGCTAGAGGACATCATCTCATCTCTCTCTCATCTTTAATTTATGCCCCGCACTCTCCCAACCAAAGTCAGCTCGAGGCGGCTCACATCAATAATAAATACAATATTAGGGTTTTTATCCCACGCAGGGGAAACCCAACACCAAATAAATCATAATACACAAGAAAACCCTACCCTCCCATTTAACATTTCAATAACATCATCATCTAACAATATGTCTTACTAACCCATCCCAATACTCACTCTACCAGTATCAAACCATCCTTCCTTCCATCCCCTGCTGCCACCAGGGGTCATCTTCCCTCTCCACCCCTCTCTCACTGGGGGGAAAGGAAGGCCTCCTCACAACTTTCACCAGTAGAAACCTCACATTGTGCATCCTCACCAGTGACCCCTCCATCCCAACCTCCAGGCACGACCAAAGGGCAGGCCCCTTTGATCGTGCCCCTTCGAGCCGTGCTCCTGACACGCACGTCCAGAACGTCCAGCAGCCGCCCCCAGTGTTATGGGGAGCGGCCCGGAAGGAGCCCTCCCCAGACCTCGCCCCTGCAAAGGTGTGTGTGTGTCGGAGGAACATAGGGTCACACGTGTAACACGGGACTATATGTAAACTACAAGTCTGGTAAACATGTAAACCTCGCTTGAACGAGGCTGCTGAAGCACTCGGAGAAGAAATCCTTAAACTTAGTGACGTTCACACAGTAAGGTGGCTGGGAAGCAAAGTTAATGCGCTGCGTACTCTTCTCCAGTCTTGGAAAACAGTTGTAACTCATCTAGAACAGTCTGTAGCTACCAATGACTCAGATAATGCAAAAGCTAAAGGTCTACTTAAAAATTTGAAGCAGTTTCAGTTTGTGAAACTTCTGCATTTTCTGATGGACTTCTATGGGAAACTCAAGCCTTTAAGTGAGTCTCTCCAAAGCAAGGAATTAATGATTTCTTCTTTGAAATGCAAAACTGAACATACAATAAATATGCTTGAAGAGCTAAGCTGTGGTGTTGGCCACACAGAGAAGCAGTTTTTGGACAGTACCTCAATGACAGGAAAATACAAGGACGTCCAGTTAACCAACGTGGACTCTGGAGAAACGCAGTTTCAGGCAGTCAGAGGAAAAGTTATTAGTAATGCAAAGCAGTACTTGCAGGGAAGGCTGGAATCTGTTTCATCAGATATTGTCAAATCTCTTCACATTTTTGACAGTATTGCATGGTTTTCCAAGGGAAGTCTTTTACAGTTTGGCAATGAAGAGATTAAAAATAGCTGTATGTATCTGTATCCAGACTATGGAGAAAAGGCTGATATTCTGTTAGCTGAGTGGGCCAACTACAAACTTAGGTTTTCCTTGCACACTTTCCATGACTCATTTAAAAGGATAAGTGAACAGTCTGAGAGGTTTCTAAATTTGTTGCCTATTGCAACTTTCTGTGCTGTACTACCTGTAAGCACAGCTTCATGTGAATGTGGTTTCAGTTACTTCAACAGAATAAAAACTGCGTATAGAAATTCCTTGAAGACTGACACAATAGATGACCTTCTGACAATTGCTATTAATGGACCACCTCTCCAAGACTTCTGTCCCACTAAGGCAACTGACAGTTGGTACTTCAGTGCTGAGAGGCAGAGGTACACAAACATGAAATAAGAGGTAGGGCTTTAAAATGGCAAAACAGTTTACAGCCACCCCCAGAAAGCCTGAACCCCTATTGACGCCAATCAAGAAGTTGTACAAGATAGCAAACACTGAGTGCAGCCTCATGAGCTGGTAACACGTTTGGGCAGTCTTACCCCACCATCAGGCAGCCTTACCACGTGATGCAGTGCATCATCTGCCTGGCAGCCGCTGCATGTTCACCCTGCAGCAGAGCAGGTAGCTGGCTGATACACCCTGCATCCTTGGAAAAAAGCCAGGGACATAGCATGTAGAAGCCTTACCCAAAATGAGGTAAGGCTGCCCAATGTACGGTAGCACACCACTGCTCGTGGGAGTGGTCCCTGTCAGCCACGCAGCACAGCAAGATCTGCCAAAGGGCTTCAAGTGGCAGGCACCACTTCCATCCCAGAGCAGCCATGTCAAGATCAGGTGTGGGATACTGGGTGGGTGGAGAAGCGGGGGTGGGAGGCTGGGCAGCCGTCAGTGTGCCAGCGCCTCAGCCTACCCTGGGATGTGGCAGGACCTCCAACAGCAGCCTGCTCACCTGGCTATCCGTGAAGGGGAGCGAACCATCTCCACACCAGCCCCAGAGTATAGAGGCAATGATTGCCTGCCACGGTCCAAGCAGGGATCAGGCCCGCCCCAGCTCATGTGGCTACACCCATCCAAATGGGGGCTGAGGCCCAGGAATGTGAAAAGCCAGGGAAAGGCTGATATTGGACATTTCAGGGTTAGAAATAAAAGCCAGAAGAACACTGCATGGTTTATTTGGTTTTCATTAATGACTCCTGTGCCCCATTCACCCATGCTGGCCATCATATAGATTCAATCACAAGAACTCCTGATTTATATTTAACAGGTTAGTCCAGTGATGCAATTACAAGTGGAGACCAGGGTTCATTTCCCTGTTTATATTTATTTTACAATTTTATATTCTGTCAAGTTCTGGGACAGTGAATGCGACTTGCACGGCAGGTTTGGGCCCTGGCAATTCATTTGTTATAAATTAAGCACTGGAGCAGACACTCTGGGTTTTGGAACAAAGAATATCAGCAAGATCGTTTAGACTAAGGGTGCATTCCTACAAAAGGTTTAAGCAAAGAAAAAAAAAAACCACTTTATGAACGTGTGCAAGATTTAAGTCATAATAATGTAAGTAGTACCATAATGGTCCATCAAGCCCAGCATCCTGTCTTCAAAGAGTGGCAAATCTCGGTCACTTCAGAGAAATCAGGTCATAATGGGGCGATCCATTTCCTGCTGTCCACTCCCAGCTCCTGACAGTCAGAGGTTATGTCCCCCAACCTACTTGGCGAATAGCTATTAATGGACCTACTCTCCAAGAACTTATCCAATCCTTTTTTAAACCCAGCTATACTACTGGCCTTGATGACATCATCTGGCAACAAATTCTACAAGCTAGATGTGCATTGAGTGGAAAAATGCTTTCTTTGATTTGTTTTAAATCTACTGCTAGTTAGTTTCATGGAGTGTCCCCTAGTTCTAGTACTATTTGAGAAGGTAAATAACTGTTCCCTAATTACTCATCCACACCACTCAGGATTTTATAAACTTCCATAGTATCCCCTCTCAGTCATCTCTTTTCTAAGCTATCAAGCCTCTCCTCGTATGGATGCCATTCCATACATTTTATCATTTTTGTTGTCCATCTCTGCAGCATTGTGTACATATAGCTTGAATTATTTTTCCTATGTGCATCACTTTGCACTTGTCAACAGTAAATTTCATCTACCATTTAGTTGCCCAGTCACCCAGTCTCACAAGATCCTCCTGCAATTCCTCCCGATCTGCTCAGGTTTTAGCTACCTTGAATAACGCTGTCATCTGCAAATTTGATCACCTCACTCTTTACTCCCTTTTCCAAATCATTAATGAACATATTAAACACTGGTCCCAGTACAGATCCCTGAAGCATGCCACTATTTACTTCTCTCCATTGTGAAAAACTGACCATTTAGTCCTACCCTTTGTTTCCTATCTTTTAACCAGTTGCAGATCCACAATAGGACAATAATGCCTCCTATTCCATAACTATTTCCTCATGCAGAACCTTATCAAACACTTTCTGAAAATCCAGTGACACTAGATCGACCAGTTCATCTGTATCCACTTACTTATTTACACCCTCAAAAAATTCCAATAGATTAGTGAGGCATGATTTCCCTTTGCTAAATCCATGTTGAGTCTTCCCTATTATGTCAATGTTTATCAATACATCTAATAAGTCTGTTCTTCACAACCATTTCCACCAGTTTGCTGGGCACAGACATCAAGCTCAGTAGTCTGTAGTTTCTAGGATCGAACTGGAAAATCTGAAGTTCTTTTTAAATATTGGTGTTTTATTCACTACCCTCCAGTCCTCAGGTACACAGAGCTTAATTTGTGGAGGGGCTTGCCAGGGCTCAGCCACAGCAAATAAATTCAAAGGGAGGGGGAGGGCAGAGCCCCAGGATATGTTCCCAGTAGGACTCTGTACCCCAAAATGTGAAAAAGTAGGAAAAGCCCAATATTGGCCATTTCACCATTGGAACTGAAAGGCAGAAAAAACGTGGATAGTTTATTTGGCTTTCATTAATGACTTTCCTGCCCACTCCCTGTGCCACCATACTGATTAAATTACAAGAATTCCTATTTTATATTGAGCTGCAGGTTAGTGTAGTGATTGGGTTGCTAACTGGAAAACAGAGTTCATTTCCCTGCTCTGGAAAGCTCTTGGGGAGCGACCGGTCTTCTGGGGCAGGTTTGGGCCTCGACAACTTATTTTTTACAAATTAAAGTATTGCAGGTACAATGGCAGATTTTAGTGATAGGCTACAAAATTATTAATAGTAGGTCTGTGATTTCATGAGTTCCTTTATAACTCTGGAGTGAATACCATCTGGTCCTGGCAATTTGTTACTATTTAGTTTGTCAATTTACTCTAGAACATCTTCCACAGACATGTTGGAAGCACTGTCACAAGTTGACTCATCACCTACGAAGAATAGTTCCGGCATGAGTATCTCCCCAACATTCACTACAGTGAAGACCGAAGCAAAGAATTCATTCAGCTTCTCTGCAATGGCATTCTCCTCCCCAAGTGCCCGTTTCAACCCCATGCCATCTAATGGCCCAACTGACTCTCTAGCAGGCTTCTAGCACATCAAGTAATAAAAATTAAACCAGAAAAGTAAGGTTTGATATTTCTGTTAAATCCAGAATTCCATGTTAAATTTTGAAATCAGAGGGAACTTTTGAAACAGAGAAGTGAATATGGGAACAGTTAAAATGAAATGGGAACAATAAGAACTTCCTAACAGTACGAGCTGTTTGACAGTGGAACAAATTGCCTAGGAAGGTGGTGGGCTCTCCTTCGCTGGAGGTTTTCAAACAGAGGCTAGACAGCTGCGGATTTCCTGTAGTGTGCAGGGGGTTGGACTAGATTACCTCTGAACCCCTTTCAACTCTAGGATTCTATGTGCCAATGCAAACTCCTGTAACAAAGAATACACCTGGGAGAAGATTCTCATGTGAAGGCCAAGATTTCCCAAGAAGTCAGTCTATGCCATGCGTGTCCTGCATTCCATCAGCATGAGAAAGGTGTACCAGTTTCTGTGGCCTCTCAATATACAAGGAAGTGGGATGACCAGCAGTATGTCCAACGGCCATTGACTTCCCAGCCAAGCGGATCAGGAAGTACCCATTCTAGCTAGGTAAACTGTCAGTAGCTTGAACCCACAACCTTTGGCATATACTTGAGTGCCTTGACAGCTCAAATACCAACTAGCAATTTTGGGCACCCACTCCAAGGCCCTCTAGAAGAGCCCAGTTTTCAGAGAGCAGATGGTTGGCTCCTTTGGGTACCCATCCTGGCACCGACCTACATCAGCTCCCCGCTCCATACTGCTAGTAGACATGATCAAAGAATCTGCCTGTCTGCAAGGCAACAAGCAATACCTCAGTCAGGCCAAATCAATACGGTAACCAGCCTCTCCAAGCGAATGGAGACATTTAACTCCCCAGCTCTGCTGCATCCTAGCCACAAGCGAGCAAGAGTGGTCGGGGCTGTAAGCTCAGGAAGTCGCTATACTACGGTACAAAGTTAACGTCGGTGCCGAGCTCCGGAATAAGCTTACGAGTCCGCAGCAATCTTCCCCGCGGCACACCCTAAATCCCCGGAACTGAATCAGTAGAACCTCCGTTCCCTTTCTCCGGCTGCCTCTGTTCTCCAAGCAGCGCCCTGCGCCTTTAAGACCCATGCAAGATGGAGCCTTGGCTATTACATTTAGGGGGAAAGGCAGGCAGCTCACAGCAGCCTGACCGGGAGTGTGGGGCAGGGTGGAGGCGGGGACTGCTATGCCCTTCTTGGGCGTGCGCTGCTCCAGCCACCCACCGAAGGCCGGCGGCCGCTTTGCCAACAGCCTCCTCCCTGCGTCCCGACGTGGGGGCGCCGCCACCTTATCCGGCCTGTGGCCATATGGGGGATGGGGCGAGGTAGGGAGACAAAATGAAAGGCACTTACTGCGCTCTCTGCGCCTCTTCCCCGCAGCCTCAGGCGGGCACAGGGGCAGTGCTGGGTGGGGCTGGTGGGTGGAGGAGGCAGTAAACTCCAGGGCTGGGTAGGTCCGTTGCTAGCCTTTCTCCCCGCCTGGAGCCGGTTAATCTCCTGGGCAGGATGATTATTATTATTTTTTTCTCTCTCTCTCTCTCTCTCTCCCCTTCCCTTCCCTTCCATCAGCTGCCTGACCCCACCCAGCGGCTCCACCCAGGCGCTGCTACATGCGCTGTCAATCACCAACCCCTTTAAAGCTGCAATGCACAACTTCAGCTGCCCACCTGGCTCGGCTTCCCCCGAGTTTTAGCGGGAGCCCACGGACTGAGGCGGAAGGAACCCACCCCTCTTTCTCCACCATCCTGCATGTAGGGGTGGAAGAGCTGCCTAACTCCACCTCCCTGCTCCCCTACTTGCTGCTCCTTTTCTCATTGCTCAGCCCCTTTAAATTTTAACCGGTTTCTCAATGTTCTCTTTTCTGTGAATCTGGGGGGCTCGCATCCCCTCCCCAACTTAGCTTCTCTACAGACTACAAGGCTAGAACAATGAACTCTCCTCACAATCACCGTGGAGGACAAACACCCCCAGAGGTCTCCATTAGAGGAGCACAGTCTTGGCAGTGGAAGAGTCAGAGAGCTTTCCTGTACCCCGTTTAGAGTGGGTAGCGCCTACAACCTCCACGGACACACAGGCTAGCTACTGATTTCCACCCCCTGCTCTCCTTCTGCTCCTCCCCTGATACACTGACACCTTCCCAGCACACACCTTAGGGTACCGGGTCCTATATCCCCTAGCTTGTGCTGATGACAGCTGCTCATTTCAAACTGGGCACAGAACTGAACACAGTCTTGTATATGAGGGCTGTCTAACCACCCCCCACATTGCTTTCCTTCTCCCCAGGAGTCTTCTCTGGGAAATTGGGTTGTGCTCTTCCTGTGCCATTCCCTTAAAAAGCCAGGCACTATGGTAGCCCCCATTCTCTGGGTGTTTTTAAACTAGATGCTACCACGCATGGACACCCAGGAGCCACTCCTCTGACCACCCTTCTAAAGGTGGTGGTGGGGGATGTGCACTCATGAGCCTTTCAGTGCCCACTCATGGCCACTCTCTGGGCACTGCTGAGAAATCTGGACTATGCCATTCAGGGCAACCGATGCCCACACATTCCCTCCTGTCTGTATGAACTGTGGCAGCCAGCCATGCCAGCAGACAGGTCCCCCACTTGTATGCACTATGGGTGGGGGACAATACCTTTGCAAGTCAAAGGAACTGGCTGCATGCACTGTACAGCCCAGTTCCCCAGCACTTATGCCCAGGACATGTCAATTTCGAAGGCCAACCAGACAGCTTTCTCTTCCTCAATGGTCTCTGGCAGGGGGAGTGTGTGGTGGCTGTTGTGGTAGTCATGCTGGGAGCTGCCCATTAAAATCCCTCCCCACTCGCTTCACCTGAGTGGCTGCTTCACAGCTGTGCCACTCAGCAGCCACGGACCGCCCCTCTCCCCCTTCCCCCTCCCCCAGCCTTCTTTATTTAAAAACACCCTCTCACTTAAAGCAGCCAGAAAGGATCTTGCAAGCAGAACAGGCCATTTCTCATTGGTGAAGTTTATTTAGCAATCTGCTCAAATGAATGGATAGCCAAATAAATTCTTGCCAGTGGTGCAGGATTCTTATGTTCATTTATTTCATTGCGGAATCAGTTACTTTGGTTATTTCAGTTACATTGGTAACTTTATTTCAGTGTTTGGGTTACTTTGGTGCTAGATTCTTAGGTATTTCAGAGGTCATCTAGTCTAACCCCCTGCTCAATGCTGGAAATTCACAGCTACAGTTGGTTGTAACTTTCATCTAGGGGTGTGCATCCATAAAGTTTTCTATTAGTTACAAAAACTAATGGAGTCCCATTTGTGTTCATAACTAATGTTACAAAAATGGAAGAATAAGCAAACTATTATCATTTGCTTTCATTCATTTTCATTTTAAAATTAAAATAAAATAATAATTTAAAAATCTGCCCATGCAAAAAATGGACTGCACTTTCCCAAAACCTTTCATGATAGAATCAACACCATTTTGGAAAAGGGTGCACATGCACAAAATGGCCCTGGTGACCATTTTTGCATGCGCTGTGCTCTTTAATTTTTAAAAATTAAATATAAAATAAAATCATTGTGCATACGCAACATGGCTGCCAGACCATGCTGTGCATGCATGCCTTTTTCCAAAATGCCACTGGCAGTGTTGACATCATTTTGGAAAAGAGGCTGCACATGTGCAGAATGGCCTAGTGTGTCCATTTGTTCATGTACAATGATTTTCTTTTTTAAATTAATTTTTAATTTAAAAAACGGAGGGGGAGGGCCAAAATTGTAGGGTCGTTTACAAAAACCCCTGAAAACAAAGGCGTTTTATAAATAAAAACAAAAACAGTATGAGGGCCTTCTGCATACCCCTACTTTCATTCAACCTATTGAGGCTCAGGCCAAATTGGGATGCATGTCAGCCAGAAGTAGCTCTGCCCTTTGCAAGACACCAGCATGTTGCAGCACTCCACAAGGGGTAAGAGAATGTCATAATGCATAGTATCTTTCCTCCCTTTCTAGTGCCCTGCCCCTTGCTGAGCACTGTGACTTCATGGTGTTCTACCTACAAAAGGAAGCGCTATGTTCAGGTCAGTTTGAGTCATACTCTGAAAGAACCCAGCCTTGGGTCAGTGTCACTGTGGTCAGTAAACAGAGTCTTGCAGCCCTTGAGAATGTTTGAGGGCTGAACCCATGGCTCTCTGATGAGCTTCTGTTGCTCAGCACTGCACTAAACCAAACCACCATAGTGGAGGAGTGATTTGCCTGCTTCCAGGGTTCAACACACATATACACCATTTATATACCTTTCACCACAACACACTTTAAAGAGGAGGAGTGCTTTGCTAGCCTATGGGATGCAACATGACAGCTGCATGTGGCAAAAAGTCCCTTGCATTTGCCCAGAGCACATGTGTCTATGAGCACATGGCGATGACTCAGCACCTCAGGCTGGGACCTTTTTGAGCATGATGTCGCAACAGTCATTCCTGGCTGGTGAAGTCATGGCTCAGGTGCCCTCCGGTAATTCCACTCTGATTGGCTTAGACTCTGGCACAAACCAATCCATGCAGAGACTGAAGAACGCTATAAAAAGTCAGGCTCAGTCCACTCTCACTCTCACTCTCTCTCGTCCTGATTTAATTCCCTCTGAACTCCTGCTAATTTGGTACTAAGGACTGTGCCCCATGTGGCTTCAAGTTACCCTTATCCCAGCATGTGGAGAAGGAACTATGAGTACCAAGGAACTGTTTTGCCTGCCTAACCCAAGGACAGTCCAGATTTGATGGGCCACTGAGCCCCAAACCTGACTGCAATTGCTCAAGAGCCTATTCTACCCTTTCCTACCTTGATATTATTATTATTTTATTATAAACATTTATATAGCGCCAGCCATGTGCCTGGCGCTGTACAGAACATAGAAATAGATGCGGTTCCTGCCTGTGGCTTACAATCTGTTTGTAACCTCTTTTTTGATCCTAACTAGTAAAGCCTCAGCTTCTTTGTTTTCTTTTTACCCCATTGGGTGCGTGTGTGTGTGTGCGTGAGCACTCATTGGCAAAACAGATGCCTCCCTGAGCCTCCTAAGCACAGCTACCAAAAGGGAGGAAGGATTCACCTACGAAAGGGGAATTCCCCACTTGCTCTTCCAGCCAGGGCAGCTTCTGGCCAAGTTAAGTGCCCCTGAGTTACTATAAGGGTTTCTGCCCCACATAAGGGGAGAATGCTAGATAAGGGGAACCAGGGAAAGGGGTGCCCTTGAGCATCTGTAAACTAGTAACTACCTGGAGTTTGCATAACCCAAACGGTATGAGCTCTCACAGTAATTGGAGTCTGGGTGATGGCAGTGATATCCAAGTTTTTTGGGGGGTTGCCAACAGGTGGGGGAAACAGCTAAACTCTTGTACCTGTTGAAACCCCAAGGTTAGGGTTTTGGGCTAGCACAGTGAGGTGGGTGGGTGGCTCAGATGTATACCGCTCCCTACTGTGCTGCCACACCGCATACCTGAATCACTTTAGGGGAAGAAATGACAAACCCTGTAACCAAGCAAAACTAGATGGAATTGAGGGCTACTGTAATCACCCAGACTGGAATTCAGGACACAAAGGAGAACAGCCATCAACTCAGCTGCATCTTTAATACGTGGAGAGGCAAGGACCAGTGCAAGCTGGGTAAATGGTTTACTACAGTCACAGAGGGTTTTAACAAAGAAGACAATAGCCCACTGAAGTCAGGGTTCGGTCTGTGCAGCCCCCACTCACATGTTAATAAACAGGCAGTCCTTTCTGTGTAGCTGCTGTGCATCTTTGCAGCTCCCATGCACAGGTTTAGTGTGACTAGCTTAATAAACAGGCAGGTGCTCTTCCCTGCCACACTCCCTTCCCCCAACCCCTCCTCAGTTCCTTCTCAGCATCCAGCCCCCTGCCATGATTCACAGCGACAGTGACCCATGGGAAGGAGAAGCTACTGCAGTTGTTTCTTTCTCTTAGGCTATCACTCCAGGAGGCAAATGATTTTTTTAAAAATTTGTGATATTAATTTTAAAAATGTTCCTTGTCTGCCACTGTTTCCCTCTGACCCATTCTGCTGCCCCTTAGCACTTAGCTGGCAGCTTTTCCATGTGCATTCCCATGGTATCTAGCTCCAAACCTCTGCTTGTGTGTTTCCTATTGACATTTGTAGGTTAGCTGTGTATGGGAATGGCAATATGAAGTGCAGGTGGCTACTCTGTGATTGGCCAGCACTCAACTGCAGCTTTCCTATAGCCATTTTCTTTGCTCCCAAGCAGAGACTTTTCTGTACTGGGCTGCTATGGCCCTTCCCCAAGCCACTCACCCATCCTCAAGTGCATGGCTATGTCAGGCATTACCGTGGCTCTGTCTGGGGGAGGGGCTCATGCCGGCACTCTCAGCACAGCCGTGGTGGCATTCAGGAGATTGCAAGTGGCACAGGCAGGGCTGACAGGCCCCGCCTCACATTCAGATGCAGACGAGCCTCCAAGTAGTGCAGGCTGAGTGGGGCGGGATGACCGGCAGCATTGCATGATCCGCGCATCTGCATGCATGACAAGGAGGGGCCCCATGGGATAAAAGGGGCAGCTAATGCTCAGTAATAGGGCTGTAGTGGCATACCGCTGCGGCAGCTGTTACTGATGGAAACCCCTATTCTGCACATCGCGGCACGGTTTGACAGAGACAGGTCTCCGACGGCTGCGACTGCGGTTTGTCGCTAATGGCGGCATTTGAACTGGTGAACGGAAGCGGAACATTTGCGGATTCCAATAAGAAGTGGCACCAACTCCCCTTTCCGTCGATCACGGAATCTTTGTGGTTATCTGATCATTGTATCATGTTTCCGCCACCCAGAATACAAGGTATCGCGAGACCCGGCAGCATGATCAACCCTCGGACCCTGTTGGCGACACCCACATACCCAATTTCATTGGCTAGGGCCTTCCCAGAGAGACATGTCCCGCCTTCACCATTAAGTATAAATAGGTGTGTTCGTAGCTTGTTTCTCCCTCTTGATCCCCAATCGCAGTGAGAGTGAGTGACTGTTGGAGCTGCGCCGCCAGTGTCTGTGTTTGGTAACACACTCTGATCTTC
>QEPC01006070.1:107200-129548 GCA_003113815.1 Sphenodon punctatus | reverse complement strand
TGTGGTATAAGATCGGTTTGTGATGCGAATTGGCCAACAGAAATGTCAACCAAATATCCTCATTCTGTGCTGGGACCATCCCAACATATCTCCCCCACTTGTTTCTGGGAAGTCAGAAGCATCTGTTTAGGAAAGTGTCAATGGAGATTCTCTTATGTCCTCTGTCTCAGTGCTGCAGGATGTGATTGTGATGATGATTGGCCAGCCTGGATGTGTTTAAACTATGTCTCCTGACTGCTGGGATGCTATCTCAGAAGTCCCAGTTATGTTGCTTATGCCCGGCTCAGGGCCGCCTCCTATGTCCATCTCAAAGCCACTACCAATTGGTCCTGTAAAGCTAGAAGCTTGCAGTAATGTTTGGCCATTGAATGTGTCTGTCAGTCTTTGAGGTTGCTCCACATTCTTCCTCCTACAGTCTCTCTCCCCCTGCCATGCAGGGTGCCTGCCTCTGACTGGCACTGAATATGCGGATATTCATCTGAATAATGGTCTTCACAGGGACAACATCAATTGCTTATAATAATTGGGTCCCTTTATCAAAATTTCCTGTACATTTGATGAAATGGCAGGAAAGGTATTTGATACATTCTTGCCAAATATCCTGTAAACAGAATGGAATATCAAAATGTTACACCTGGAAATGCATTTTCAGGTTAATGTCTTATACCCTTGGGACCTTTTATCCACTCTTTCTGAAAATTGACAGAAGTATTAAGCATATGGAGGGACGTAATATGCACAAGTTTTGTGAACATTGGATGGAAGATAGAGAAGTTGTAGCCATGAATGTGTATGGAGCTTTTCTTAAAATCACAACATTCACTTGCTTCTGAAATCGGTTACCTTTATCTAATCATTTCTAATTTTGGTACACATAGTGCCCTCTATCGGGGGTATAATTTTCCCAAATTTCATCAAAATTGAATAAGAAATAAAAATGTTATAGCTAGAAATGTGTTTCAGTTTTTTTCCTTTATTTAAAAAACCAAATGTCACTTTCAGTTCCTGATTGCGCTGAACTAAAGACCAAACTGAGTCTAACTGAACCGAATACTGAATCTGAACTCAACATTCAACCTGAACCACCA
This sequence comes from Sphenodon punctatus, assembly GCA_003113815.1. Classification (NCBI taxonomy): domain Eukaryota; kingdom Metazoa; phylum Chordata; class Lepidosauria; order Sphenodontia; family Sphenodontidae; genus Sphenodon; species Sphenodon punctatus. The sequence goes on along the minus strand of QEPC01006070.1, from coordinate 128,460 downwards.
AATGACCAAACATCTGAACTTGGTTCTGTTTGCACATCCCTACTAATTTCCCTCCGTACTCCAGCACCTTGAACTCCACTCCTCCTCTGTCTCCTCTTGCACCCTCTCATGCCTCCCCTGCTCCCCTAACCACTGTTTTCCCTTCTCCCTAGCTGCCCCCCACACCTGGAACTCCCTCTCTGCGCACATCCACCTCACCCCCTCCCTTCATACCTTCAAATCCCTCCTCAAGAACTCCTCTTCCGCTCTGCCCTCCCCGACTTCTTGCTCCCCTCACCTAACTCCTGCTGATACCCTCCATCCAGTACAATCTGTTACCTGAGGCCTGTGTACTCCTATCCTCACCACATGGACCAACTAGCCATCATTCTTGATGTAACCAAGTCAAATGCGTACACCGGAGACCTTGCATCTTCGTGAATGTTACACTCCTTGTCTCTCCCTCTGTTCCCCCCCCCTCCACAATCTCTCAGATTGTAAGCCCTAGGGCAGGGACCGTGTATATTCAATTACTTTGTAAAGCACCAGCTACATTGCTTGTGCTTGCTAATAATTAGGAAAAAATCAGAATATCATCTAAATATGCCACAATGTATTGGTCCAAAATGTCCCTGAAAATGTCATTAATTAAGTGGTGGAAGGTGGCCGGTGCATTAGCCAAGTCGAACAGCATCACTAGATATTCTAAATGTCCATATCTCGGTCAGAAGGCGGTTTTCCACTCATCGCCTGTTTGCATATGAATGTGATTATAGGCTCCTCTTAACGCCATCACAATAAAGAACAGGTACCCACTGCCACTCATTCCAGAATTATTTAATCACCTCCAAGGAGCTCATATTTTTGCCAAATTGGACTTGAGCCCCCCATCCTTCTTGGGTATGAAGAACATTGGGGCTCCCACTGGAGAAGTAGAGGGTCTAATAAACCATTTCTTTCAATAGTCAGTGTATTCCTTGAGTATTTTTAGTTCTGGACCAGACAAGGCATAGAGTCTCCCGTATGGGGGTTCAGTCCCTGGTAACAGTTCAATAAGGTGATCATACGACCTATGAGGGTGAAGTCCTAGGGCTTGCTGTTCCTTAAATACCTCGTGTAGGTCTTGGTATTTCTTAGGTAGGGAGGCTGGCAGCCATGAGGCCTTGCACCTCCCAGGACAATGGAGCAGGAGGAGGAACGACACACGTATTTTTACAGTATGGGGATGTAAATTCTAGTATTTTACTCTGCCAGTTAATGTAGGGGTTGTGTTTTCGCAGCCAAGGAAGTCCTAGCACTATAGGGAAGGTAGGGGTGCGGACCAGATCAAGGGTTAACTCCTCCTGAAGAATCCCAATGGTGACCTCTAGGTCACAGGTGCAGTAGGTAATAGGTCCTGAGATCAGTGGTAACTCATCAATAGAGTATACAGCTTCAGGGGAACCCTTGTCCTGTGTGGGGATAGTGTATTGCAATACAAAGGTGTCATCTATGAAGCTCCCCTAGGCACCAGAATCTATGAGAGCAGGTACAATGATGGTGCAATTTGAAGTAACCTTGAGGGCAATGGGGATCCTAATATGGTTGATGTCCATGACCTTGAGGGAGGCTACAGAGGTTCTATAATGAAAAGGGCTATTGGTGCTTACCGGGACATCCTCTGCCCATCCTGGGGCTTGTTGTTTCCTGGCAGCCGTCAAGACAGGGGGAGCAGTGGATACATCCATTCATAATGCCCTCGGTCCCCACAATAAAAACAAACAATCTGACCTTTGTCTTTCTTTTTCCTTGACTTCTAATGGGCCTCACGATGCTCCCAACTGCATGGGTTCAGGTTCATCTGTCTTCACCATCTCCAGCCGTTCTATATTAGAGAGGGGCGCCCAGGGTTGCCAGGTTCACATCCCTTCTTGTTGTTTTTCTTGCCGGCGTTCGGACAAAAGATCATCAATCTGGAAGCTCAGAGGAACCAACTCCCCCCAAGTGTTAGGCAAGGCGGTATAGGATAACTGATCCTTTGGCACGCTCTTTTCTCTTCCCTTGGAGTAAAAATCTCCCCCACTACTGCCTGCCATCCCTAAGCAAATGGCTAAGCAGAACATGTCAACCAGTCTTTGGAACAGTACTTAGGATGTTATATCGATTATTTACAAGAGGACGATCTCCCATTTACTTTTGGTGGAGTTTGCCTACAACAATGCCCCTAATGCATCGCCTGGGTTGTCCCCCTTTTTTTGTCATGTATGGCTTTCACCCTCGTCTTTGTTTCCCTGAACTTCCTTCCACCAGTGTACCTGAAGCTGGCACCACGATTAAACAACTACACCAAGCCCACTCCCACGCTATGGCTATGCTACACGTTGCTCGCCAATGCTACAAACACCATGCAGACCGCAACAGATAAGATGTTCCAACCAGGGGACCTGGTTTGGATAGATAGACACCATTACCCCTCACTGCGCCTTTCCTCCAAACTAGACATCAAATACATGGTTCTGTTTCCTGTTCTACACCAACTAAACCCTGTGACATACAAGGTACAGCTTCCCCCACAGATTCGTATTCATCCGGTGTTTCACATATCACTCCTGAAATGCCACCATCCTCTGATGTTTCCAGATGGGTTGCCACCTCGTCCCAAAGCGACTATAGAGGGAGATCCTGAGTATGAAGTCCAGGAGATATTGGACTCCAGATGGTGTAGAGGCAAGCTATACTATCTGATCAATTGGAAAGGGTACGACATAGTAGATAGGTCATGGGAACCCGCTTCTGCTGTCCAGGCCCCTAGATTAGTTCACTTGTTCCATTTCCGCAACCCTTCATGTCCATGCCCTGACCCAGTTTGGCAGAGGGGGTTCTCGTGGGGGGGGGGGGCATTGACGTCAGGCATTGATGTGGCTATGTCTGGGGGCGGGGCTCATGCCAGTGCTCCCAGCACAGCTGTGGTGGCATCCAGGAGATTGAAAGCAGCACAGGTGGCTCACATTCAGGCGCAGACAAGCCTCCAAAGTAGCACAGGCTGAGTCTGGCGGGGCGGGGTCGGGCAGCATTGTGACACTCGGTGTGTCTGCATGCATGACAGGGAGGGGGCCCATAGGATAAAAGGGGAAGCTAATGCTCAGTAACCTTGCCGGTGATCAGCTTGCTGTGAGATACTGATCCTTGTGTGATTGCAATTATCATTGGAGTTTAGTGACAGAGTGCAGAGGGTGCGTGGCTGGTGAGAGTGAAGGCGTGAATGTGAGGGTGCTTGTGTAGAGTGTTTGATATAACTTACCTGCTTCCTCCCCCACCCGAGACATAGCTTCTTCCCTGTTCCTTGGACCCAGAGTGACTGTAACCTTCCTCCCTTCCTGCACGTTGCCCTGGGCTTCTTCCCCTCTGACCATCACTGTTTGGATCACTCTGAATTCCCGAGTGTCTGCGTATGGGTGTTGTACCTGGGGTCAGTGATGGCTAGCCTCCCAGGGTATTTGGGGCACTGACCCCCCAATCGCCAAGAACCCACCAGTCAGTGCTGCTGGTTTTTTTTAAAAAAAAAAAACGCGCCACCGGCGCTTTCCACAGCGCCGCAGCAGCCTCTGCCTTTGCTTCAGAGCGGAGGCTGCTGTGGTCAGTTTCAGTGAAACTGACAACAGTGCTGCAGCAGCCTCCGCTCTGAAGCAAAGCTGTTTCCCACCCTGCACCCCACCCTGCACCCCCCCAGGCTGTTTCCCACCCCGCACCCTGCATCCTTGTCCCCCCCCGCCCTGCATCCTCCTCCCCCTAAGCTCCTAGCCTCCCCTCCCTGCATCCTCTCCCAAGCTGTTTCCCCCCCACCCTGCATCCTCTCCCTAGGCTCCCAGCCTCCCACCCTGCATCCTCCTCCCCCTAGGCTGTTGATCATAGGAAGTTAGGTGTCTTCACAATCATGGAAATTTTGTGCTTTTGGGTTTATACTTTATTTTAAGCTTGATGTGCATGTAGACTGTGTTTTCTGATGTTAACCCTGGGAACTCCTTGCTGCTGTGTTTTGCCACACCACTGACCTACCGTCCCCCTGGCTCTGCCTACCATCCCCCTGGTTCTGCCCACCAGCTCGTTGGTGACTTTTCCACCAGCAGACTGGCCAGCCTTACTACCCCTCCAAACTCAAAACCCACCAGCCACCCCTGCCTGGGGTGGTGGCTTGTGTACGATGCTGGGTGTGAGAGCTCTGAGCTTGGCATTACTGATTCCTACTCCCTGTGATGATCTGGCCTTTCCCGTACAGGAGTATTAGGGCCACACAAGATCCTGAGGGAATACTATAAACCTCATTTGGTGCTGAACTCAGGGGGTGCGTGGAGAGAGACTGAATTCCTTCCCTTCTCCCTCTCCAATTCCCCCCCTATCCTTAATAGGCTAGTGGCCTCTCCCCACCCTCACCCCTTTTTAAGTGTACCCATTCCCATTCCCTTTCAATCCCCAGTCCACAAAGCAGCGTGGTCATTATGCCATACCACCATTCTCCGCAGCCCCTCTCCCCAAACTATTTCTTCTTGCACGCAGCTTGGCGTGATTGCTTGGGTAGCAGGATAGGCAAAGGGACACTGCTGATCCTCCTCCCCTGGATCCAGCTGTGGTAGGGTGTTCATGGAAGGCATCCAGGAATTATTGGTGGGTGGTGTATCAGTGGTGTGGCAGAATACAGCTTGGAACCAGGTAGGCACTCGCCAGAGACGTGACAGGCTCCCCCCTGAGGGGCAGCTCCTGGAGGGAGCACCAGCCTAACCAGGAACTGCTGATGGAATGCATAGACAAGGCCACTTGCGAGGCTGGCAGTGGTTCCTAAGAACGTTCCCCTGGGCCTTACCTCTCCCAGTCCACAATGTACTGAAGATACTTACAATGCCAGCAGAAGTTCAAGATTTCATGGACAAGGTATTCTTTTTCTCCTTTGTTGGGCATAGGAGACAGTGGTGGCATGATGCAGCCTGGAGGAAATAGATCAGGGGGCAGCAAGAATACTTTATCTTTATTTGTTTTAACTCTGCTACCAGTTAAATTCATGGAGTGTCTCCTTGTTCTAGTACACTTAGAGAGGGTAAATAACCACTCCCTATTTGTGTGTTCCACCCTACTCATGATATTATAAAGTTCTATCATATCCCCCTGTCATCTCTTCTCCAAGCCAAAGAGCCCTACCTCTCATACGGGAGCCATTCCATACCCTTGATCATTCTTGTTGCCCTTCCCTTCTCTGTACCTTTTATAATTCTACTATGTCTTTGTTGAGATGGGGCAACCAGAACTCCAGGTGCGGTCGTACCATAGATCTATTAGAGGTGTTCACGATATTTTCAGTTTTATTCTCTATCACTTTCTGAATGAATCCTAACATTCTGTTTGCTTTTTTGACAAAAGTCAGTAGAGGTGTAGTCAAAGATGGAGCAATGGTTAAACTGGGTAATCAAAGGATCGTAGACAGTAGCAGACCAAAGACTGAGGCAACAGGAAGGGAGAGGAAAAGGAGACCGGTAGGAGATGTGTGGAGAAAAAGTATCAGGTGGAAGTACAGGGAGACGAGTTGGTAATCCATTGGTAGTTTGCTGTGTTCTGCTTAGATTGGGGAAGAAGAGGAAGTCCTGGATACTTCCTGTCCCACCCCGTGGCACTTGGAGGTGGTTCTAATTGGTCAAAGCCGTAGCAGTCTCTGTGGTAATGGGTTAGGCGCTACCTGTGGTCCAGTGCAGGCATGACTATAGGATGCCTCCTTCTCTGAGGCAGATGTTACCTGCATTCTGGTGCTGGTGTGATTAGAGGATGCCTCTGAGGAGGCAGGTGCTACCTCTGGTCCAGTGCTGACAAGGCACTCGCAGCCTGCAGGTGACAGCTGGGAGTTGTACATGAACTCAGCTGTGGGAAGGTGCTCAGTCCAATTATCTTGATGGTGTGATAGGAAGCAGTGATGATACTGCTCCAAGACCTGATGCATCCTCTCCGCCTGTCCATTTGTCTGGGGGAGATAGACCAATGAGTGAAAAAGGGTAACACGGAGGAGCTTTAACAGGGCTCGCCAGAAATGGGCTACAAACTGAGAGCCTCTGTCAGAGACAATGGTGTTTGGGAGGCGATGGAGATGGACAATGGGAAGAGCAGCTACAGGGAAGAGCAGCTACAGGCACAAAATGAGTCATCTTGGTGTACATATCTACCACCATAAAGATTACAATGTGCCTTTGCGATGGTGGTCAGTTGGTGATTAAATTCATTGATAAAGTGTGCCACAGGCATGGTGGAGGGACTGGCAATTGCATTACACCTGCTGGCTTCCATTGGTGTACCTTGGTTCGGGCACAAAGGTGGCATGTGCACGTATTTTCAGACATCCTCCTCCAGGGCTGGCCACCAGAAGTATCGATGGATCAGGTGCAGAGTTTTATCCTGACTGTAATGGCCCGCAAACCAGGAGTTGTGGCACAACTGAAGAACCTCCAAGCAACGTGCTCCTTCAGGTGCCCATGGTGCTGAGGTGCCAGGGCATGGAACCAGAGAAGGGTCTCTAATACTGAGGGTGCTACTGTTCATGAAAAGTGGTGTTCAGTGAACAGGAGGCTAGGAAGCTCTCTGCTTGGCTCTCAGGCTTGTCCTTGCAGGAGAACGCATTCAGGTGCAATTAGCTGCCCTGGGAGGAACTCCAGGGTGAAGTTGAAATGCAACAGAAAAAGGGCCTGTTGGTCTGTAAGTCATGCTATATGAAAAGTTTAAAATTGTTTATGATTGTGTAGTGATGCATACGGGGCGTGGGGAGCCCTCTAAGAAGTGTCTTCATTCAAAAAGGGCATCTTTAATAGCAAGCAGCTCTTTGTCTAATGCTGGATAGTTCTGTTCTGAGGATGTGGGACTCTGAGAGAGGAAGGCACATGTCGAGGACCTGTCAGGGGTGTGGCCGGGTGCCCCTGATTCTGGCTAGGCACTCACCCAAGCACGAGGAAAGTCCATGTTCATAGTTGGTTTGAGTCCAGGTTGAATTCCAGGAAGCAGTCTGAGGGAGCAGATAAGGGCACCAAGGCCGTTGCTAGACCAAGGGCTGGAGAGGGTGAACAGGCCAGTAGTGTGGTACAGGAATCCAGGAACTGGGGCAGACATGATTCAGAGACTGAAGAAGGGGCTCCAGAACTGGATTGTTTGTGCTGCAGGTGCTAATGCAGTGGTGGGAACACAGAAGCTGAAGCAAGGTGTGGTAACGGAGCTGTGGCAGGAACACAGGAGCAGAGGATAGGTGCAGGAGCAGAGACTGGAAACTGAAATGATAGTGAGCTAGAGCAGGAGATCCACAAATGGCTGCCTGTCCTTAATATAGGGGAGAAGAAGTCTTGGGAACTTCCTACTCCTCCCTCTTTAGTCCCAGGGTGGCTCCTTATAGATCAAGGCCAGGGCACACCATGTGGTGTTGGCGCTACCTGTGGACCAGTGCCTTCCTGACTGGTGGATGGCATCCCTGTATCTTGCGCTAACTGGGAATCAGCACCATCCTGGCTGGTGGAACGTGCCTCAGCATCCCATTGGAGCCTGTGAACAACAGGTTGCCTGTGGCAGCAGATGCTTCAGGAGGACAAACCGTCTATGCCATCAAGTGGTTGTGAGAGAATAGCTGAGGTAGCAAACTCAGAAGCATTGGTTTCCAAGAAAAAAGGCTGCTACGTATCTGGGTGCAGATGTATCAGGGAAGAGGAAACGGTCTCCTTAAGAGCCTGGAAGGCCATCAGGGTCTACTGGAAAAGTACCCCTTGCATAGTAACACCATAAGTGGTGCAGTTCCAGAAGAAAAGCCAGAAACGAAACACCAATAAAAATTAGCAAAACCCAAAAAGTGTTGGAGGGCTTTGGTGTTGACTGGTGGTGCCCACTGGAGAATGGCTTCCATTTTATGGCAATCCATGGACACCCCTGCTGAGGATATGACGTATCCCAGGAACTCGATGGTAGTCTGGGCAAATGTGCACTTTACCAGTTTGGCCTACAGCCTGTGACTGTGGAAAAGTTGGAGTACCATACGTACAGGTTGCACGTGGTGGTTCAAGGTGTCCAAGAAAACAAGATATTGTCCAAATATACCACCATGTACACATCCAGGAGGTCCCAAAACACATCATTGATAAAATGCTGGAAAACCGCTGGGGCCTTGGCAAGATTGAAGGACATGACCAAAAATTCAAAAAGTCCATGCTGGGTGTAAAAGGTGGTCTTCCATTAATTCCCCTCTCAGATCCATGCTAGGTTGTTGGCAACCTATAGATCAAGCTTCATGTAAATAGAGGTGGCATAAGGCAGTCTAGAAATTCTGGAATCGGAGGGAGAGAGTACCATTTCTTGATCATTGTTTTATTTTATTTATTTATTTATTTATTTATATGCCACCCTTCCCATCAAGACTTAGGGTGGCTTACAATAAACAAAAACCTCTAAAATTCCCCTATCCCCAACCCTTCCCTACCTCCCTCCCCCTCCAACCTTATCTCTGCCTGCCAAATGCCTGGCCAAATAAAAAGGTCTAACATTTCTGGAAGATAAGCAGACTCGGGCTTAAATGAACCTCCAAGGGGAGGGAATTCCATAATCATGGAGCAGCCACCAAGTACGCCTCTCTGCATGCCCTACCTGTAAAAACTTCACAGGCAGATGGTACCTGCAAGAGAGCATTCCCAGATTACCTTAGAGGCCACGATGGGACATGAGAGAGGAGGTGGTCTTTCAGATAACTGGGGCCCAAACCATTTTAGGGCTTTGTAGGTCAAAACCATCATCTTGAATTGTGCCTGGAAAGCTACTGGCAGCCAGTGCAGATGCTAGAGCACAAGTATAATGTGCTCTCAGCAACCTGCCCCAATAGAAGACAGGCTGCTACGTTCTGCACCAATTGTAGCTTCCGAACAGTCATCAAGGACAACCCCACGTACAGTGTATTGCAGTAGTCTAGCCTTGACTTCCAAAGCATGGACAAAGGTGACCAAATCTGAATCTAATAACAAAGATCAGAGCCTTCACACCAGATGTAATTGGTGAAAATTGCTCTTGGATACTGCCACAACCTGGCAATCCAGGCACAACAATGGATCCAAGGGCACCCCAAGGCCATGAACCTGAGTGACTAAAGGATGCTGGCCCCATCAATAACAGGGGTCTCTATGTCTTCCATGTCACGCAGCCAGCCATCATCACTTTGATCTTGCCTGGATTCACCCTCAGTCGGCTTGCCCACATCCAGTCTTCAACAGCTGCCAGACACTGGGTAAGTACCAATACTGCAGGCTGTGGGTCAGATGAAAAAGAGTTTAATATCATCAGCATACTGATGACACTTCACTCCAAATCTCTGTATAACCTCACCCAAGGGTTTCAAATACACATTGAACAGAAGTGGGGACAAGATGGAACCTAGTAGTACCCTACAAGCAATCTCCCAAGGGAATGATGAGCCACTGCACATCACCACCCTCTGGCTACTCCCAGTCAGGAATGAGCAGAACCACTGAAGAGCAGTCCCATGAACCACTGCCAGGTCATGCTGCCATGCCAACACCACCCCATAATCAACTGCGACTGAAAGATCTAACAAAATCAACAGGGTACAATTTCCCTTGTCAGTTGCCAAATGGAGGTCATCAACCAAGGCCACAAGCACAGTCTCCGTGCCATGCTCAGAATGAAATCCTGACTGAAATAGATTCAGAAATCTAATAGCGTTGAGGTGTACCTGAAGCTGTACGGTAATCATCCATTCAGTAACCTTCCCTAAGAAGGGAAGGTAGAGACAGGGTGATAGCTGACAGTGGAGTCAATGTCAAGAGATTTTTTTCAGCAAAAGCCAGACAATCTCAGTTTTGAGGCAGTCAGGCACCCTGTAAGAAGCCGCCCGGCTCTGGTGGCTGTGAGCGGCATGGGTCTGGTTGCTAGGCATCAGGGGATGGGAGACCGTAACAAGCAGGGCTGGAGGCGTGGGAAGCGACGAACGGGGCCACTGCATGCTTGGAGATGCAGGGGAGCCCCGCCCAGCTGTAGCATGTTTTTGCGAGGGCTCCTGGGTTGGAGACAGGTGGGGACTCCGCCTCGGAGACTGCGGCATGCTAATTGACTGGCCTACATTAACCACCGGCGGGGCCGAAAGCCCTTGCCGGTAATCAGTTCTGAGAAGCTGGCCCCTTGAGTATTTGGATTGTGTATTGCCTGTGAAAGCCTGAGAGAGTGAATTGATCCTAGTCGATGTCTGGTTCGTTACTCTTCCCCGGAAAGCGTATGGTGAGTGAAAGTCATTAAGCTAGAGCAGACCCCCCTCCCTCTCTCTTGTTCTCCACAGTGTCACTCGGTGTCCTGGGCCCGGGTTATTCCCCCGACTGCGTGGAGTTGTTGTTTTGTACCTTTCTGTATTGGGGCAATTGCCTTTTCTCTGAGCTTCCCAATGATGAGCAGGGCTACTCTCTGAGTCAGAGAGATAGCCCACCTAAGACCCTGTGGCATCCCTTTTTCTCCAATAGATATTTGGTTAAGAGAAAAGGCCACCCTCTTGTATGTCCTTCCCTTCCGGAGTGTGTGTGTTTCCCCTTACCATTTCCCTCCCCCCACTCTTCCCCCCTCTTTCCCTTACCAGCCGTGACACACCCTGCCCTCCCAAAGGGAGGCATTGACAGCCCCCACCAGCAATGCCCCCCCAAAAAACTAGCCAGGATGGGCATTTATTTTATTTATTTTAGATTTTTTTTATCCCACCCTATCCCTTAGGCTCAGGGTGGCTTACAATTTTTTAAAACTTATTAACTGTAAAATCAACCTATTAACTAACCTATTAACTCAACTCCAGGAGGCCCTGGGGGCATTGCTGGTTGGGGTTGTCAGTGCCTCCCTTAGGAGGACAGGGTGCATGACGGCCTCAAGACTGCAGTTATCCATCCCCTGCTCAAAAAAACATCTCTTGATGTTGACTCCCACACCAGCTACCGCACTGTCTCTAGCCTCCTCCTTTTAGGGAAGGTTATTGATTTGCCCTGCATCTCCAGGTGCATCTCAATGTTATCAGTTTCCTGGACCCATGTCAGTCACGTTTTCATCCTGGACATAGCACTGAGACTGTGCTTGTGACCTTCGTTGACTCTCTCCTCTTGGAAAAAGACAGGGGGAATGTACCCTGTTGATTTTGTTCGATTTTTGGCAGCCTTTAATACTGTTGACCATGGAGTGTTGTTGACACTGCTGCGGGACCAGACTGGGATGTGTATGATCACTCTTGAGTGGTTCCACTCATTCCTGGCTGAGAGAACCCAGATGGGTGGTGGCTCATTGTCTCCTTGGGAGCTCCTTTTGGGGTCCTGCAGGGTTCCAGCTTGTCCCCACTCCTGTTCAATGTGTATCTGAGGCCTCTGGGTGATATCGTTCGGAGATTTGGAGTGAGGTGCCATCATTATGCTGATGATGACACCCAACTCTCTCTCCTTTCCATCTGACGCAAGTCCTGTGTCTCCGTGCTTACCCAGTGTCTCGCTGGACTGGATGTTGGTGAGCCAATTGAAGCTGGATCCAGACAAGACCGAGGTGGTGATGGTTGGCCGATCTTGTGACTTGGGGGAGGTGGGAGCCCCCGTCATTGATGGGGTCTGACCTCCCTTGGTCTCCCAGGTTCACAGCCTTGGGGTGCTCCTGGATCCGCTGCTGCGCCTAGATTGTCTGGTCTCAGCGGTGGCCAGGAGTGCTTTTTGCGAACTTCATATGGTGAGAAGGCTGCAACCTTTTCTATCAGATTTGGATCTGGCCACCGTAATCCATGTCTTTGTAACTTTGAGGCTAGAGGACTGCAATGCACTCTATGTGGGGCTGCCCTTGAAGACTGTTTGGAAGCTGCAGTTGGTGCAGAATGTGGAGGCCCACCTTCTGTTGGGAATGGGTCGCCGGTAGCACATTACACTGGTGCTCCGAAGTCTGCATTGGCTGCCAACAGCTTTCTGGGCACAAGTCAAGGTGCTGGTTTTAACCTATAAAGTCCTAAATGGCTTGTGCCCCAGGTATCTAAAAGACCGCCTCTTCCCCTATGTCCCATCACAGCCTCTGAGATCAACCGGGGACGTCCTCTTGAGACTGCCAACTGCCCATGAAGTTATTACAACAAGGGCACACGGGGGTGTGTTCTTGGTTGCTGCCCAAAAATTATGGAACTCCCTCCCCCTCCACCCCCCGGAGGTCTGCCTAAACCTGAACCTGTTCATCTTCTAGAGAAGATGTGCGACCTTTTTATTTGATCAGGCTTTTGGCAGGCAGGGATAGGGTTGGGTGGGATTGGATAGGGGGGGTTGGGGATGAGGATTGATGGGCAGTAGGTGGGAATAAAGGATGGGGTGATGTTGGGGTTCTAAGAGATTTTAATGTATTTTATAGTATTTTATATTTTTAATGTTGTAAGCTGCCCTGAGTCTATTGAGAAGGGTGGGATACAAATGTGAAAAATAAATAACTCTTAATCCTCACAACCACCCTGTGAGATAGATTAGGCTAAGAGATCTGTGACTAGCCCAAGGTCACCCAGTGAGTTTGTGGCTAAGATGAGACTTGAACCATACCCATACCTCCTGGTCCAAGTACTTCAATCTTAACCACTACACAACACTGGGCATGGATCTAATTCATAGCTGGTCACCTACATCACTACAAGCACACCCACTGCATGTGGTGGGCAAAACTGGTTGAAGCGAATCCAAGCAAACCGGACAAGACCAAGCCTCCTCAAACCCAAATTCTGTTTTTTCATCCAAACCAGCAGTTCCCAAGTTGATCCAAATATGAGCAAATTTATCTGTAAAGTAGGTGGCAAACTCACCACAGCAGGCAACTAATGCCAGGATTTAGCAGGCTATTCACTACCTCAAAGAGCTATGCTGGACATCACTTTACAGATTGCATGATGGCCGCAAAGAAAGCTTTCTTCATTGCCACCACCACCATGGCATAGTCCTTCAAAAATGATCTATGCTATGCTGCAGTTCTGGCACAAGTCGACAGCCACCTATGCTCTAAACCAGGGCTGGGAAACCTCAGGTCCGGGGGCCAAATGCGGCCCTCAGCAAGTTTTTATGTGGTCCCTTTCCAGTGCCTGGATCTGCCCCCTGGATCCAGTCTCTACCCCCAAGTACTGAAAAACTGAGCTCAGAGAGGAGGGCATGCACACAAGGGTAGGGGACAGATCCACAGCACAGATCCATGATCTGGGCCCTCCTTTTCTTTAATACACCTGTTAAGCAGCCCCACCCGTAACCTGTATGTGGCCCTGGGAGCTTGTACTAATTTTCAATATGGCCCCCGGGACAGAAAGTTTCCCCACTTATGCTCTAAACCATGGATAGACTCTAGGAACCTTATAGGGAGGGAGCAAGCAGACTTCAAAAAGGGATTGTCAACCCTTGACCATATTTTTGTTTTGGACCAATTGATTGCTAAATATGTCTGACAATAGAAAAAGGCCAGATTATATATCTACTTTGTAACTCTTAAGACTGCATTTGACTCTGTGAATAGGGGGAGACTCTGGCAGAAGTTAGAACAATATCAGACTGATCGCAGGCTGCTGCATTTAATTAAAGCTGTGCACGATCATAATTCACTGCAAGTTAGAATGGACAGGCAGGGTAACCTTACTCAGTCTCAATGTTCTTAAATGGGTCAGACAGGGATGCATTTTGCCACCCTTATTGTTCAACCTGTATCTAAACAACATGAAAGATGCATTATCCTTTTATCATCCAGTAGAACTTGGTACCCATCCATTTTCTGCCCTACTTTATGCGGATGACATCGCACTTATATCCTGTACACAGATTGGACTGAGGTGATTGATGATGGCCTTCTGCAATTATTGCAAAAAAGAACTTTTGCAAATCAATTATTCTAAGACTAAGGTACTGGTGGTTGGCAAAACTCCAATTCAACACAGATGGTATATGGAATCTCACCATATTGAGCAGGTTCAGTCCTATAAGTATTTGGGAATCATTGTCTCTGCTTTGCCCTCATGGTGTTCATGTTTAAAATCTGCACAAGCCATGGCAAGAGCCACATGCCAAGGAATCATAAATTTCTGTTGGGTTAAGGGTGGTAAATTGTTCAAACCAGCTCTGAAGTTACACAAAGCCAAAATGGTTTCCCAGTTATTATATGGTGCCCTGATTTGGAGCTAAATCATGATTAATGAACTAGAAGTGAAACAAAATAGAATGTTGCACTCAATTCTTAATGTCCCTAGGTATGCCAGCGTCAGGGATCCTGGTCACAGCCACCACCCGTGTCGACTCAAGGGTGCCAGGGGGCGCCGGAGGACCACCTCCCCCACCCATGACCCGGTCTCTGCATCACCAGCAGCAGCATCAGGCGCAGCCGCACCAGAGCCTTCCCCGTCGCAGTGGGTAACCAGGGCAACCGGCCCTGACGCTGGAGCCATAGACGTACAGCTGGGGACAGCGCGCAGCGCAGGGGCGGGGCCAAAGTTTCCACGACGTTCAGCACGCCTTCAGGCATGCAGAGTCCACACTACAAAAGCTGGTGCTGTGAGGCACATGGCACTAGTAATCGGAGCACGAGAAGCTGGCCCCATCCCAAGCTAAGTGTGAATTAGTCTTATTGAATTCTCCCTTGTCTAGTGTGTATGTTTAGGGGTGTGGTGTGTAAGAGTATGTTATCCTTGAGTCTGTTCCCCTTCCTACGACTGAGTGAGTGTGCTTGATAGGGCGGAGTGTGAATCCCTTCCCCCCACCTAGGACTCTTCCCTTCCTGGAACGAACATCCTGCTCCTGCCCCCTCCCCTTGGACCCGGGCCCGTGCCTCCTTCCCCTCACGATCCCAGCACTACTCCTTCCCTTCCCCTGTGTACTGGCTGGTGAGTGCTGTACGCGTGCATGGTGCACAGCCCTGCCTTCCCTAAAGTGCTCTCAGCCCTATGATGATGGGAGCCCGGTCTCGTTGAGACCTAAATGGCCACACCACTATCCTGATGGGCTTATTTCCCCGACACCGTTCACTAGAGCAGGGTCGCAGCATGTGTGTGGGATAGTGGTAGCCCTTCCCTCCTCCCTTCCATACCTCAGTTCCCTTCCTTCCTCCCCACTGACAGAATTACCGGCCGTATTTCCCTTCCCTTCCCTTTATATGGGTGGGCCTGGGACAGATGGAGATGGCCCAGGAAATAGGTGAATTGGTAAGGGCCATACAAGCATTGGAGATGAAGGATCTCCAGGCCAAGCACATGGAACTAGCTACCACTGTGACTCAGAGCCGGGGGGGGAGGGGCGGCCCTATTAGGCCACCCCCCACACTGCCCCCTGTAGAACCCCTGGCCCCACCGCCCATTGGGGCCTCGAGACCCTGGGAGCCTAAAGGCCCTAAGACAGAAAAATTCTCGGGGGACTGGAAAGCATTTTGGGGCTTTATGGCCCTCTGACTTCACCTTCACCATACAATCCACCACTTGTTCCACCAATGCGTTAAAAGTAGCCTTTATCATTGGGAATTTAGGGGGCGTGGCACTGGACTGGGCAACCACTCTGTTAGGGAGTAAGAGCCCATTATTAAGTAACCACTCTGACTTTGTCCGGGAATTTGCCTTTTTATTTGATCACCCCCATCGAGTGCAGGATGCGGAAACTGCAGTGATGTCCATTAGGCAGGGGAAAGGGCCCCTTCTGGAATATATAACCCACTTCCAGCAATTAGTCCTTGACTTACAATGGCCTAATGACATTCTCAAAGTGTTATTTAGGAAAGGGTTAAGCAAGGAATTAAAGGACCAACTCGCCTACATGGTGCTCCCTGACACCTGAGAAAACTTGGCCACCCTCGCATTGCAGATAGATGACCGCCTTACTGAGCGGCAAAGAGGCAAGAACCATGAGCATATTTGTTGCAGGGCCCTCCCGCGGCTCCCCCCAATGCGGTTGGAACCAAAGGGAGTGATCTGGAACCCATGCAGATAGGGGCCTCACATGGACCACTGACCGTGGATGAGCGAGGTAGATGGAGAAGGTCTAGAGCTTGTTATTATTGCAGAGACACCTCCCACTTTGTGCACGAGTGCCCCTCCCTGCCTTCCTAATGACAGGATCAGGGAAATGTCAGTAACTGGGATGGTCAGGGGCTGTCCCAGATGTGAAGCGAATTCCCTCAGTCCTGTTTACTCCACAGCCCCATTTTTGGGTCCCTATAACCCTGAACACCAAGCCCCATAGCTCCCTGGTGGTTTGAGCCCTGATAGACTCAGGGGCCTCGGGAAACTTTATAGATACAACTGTCATACAGGCTCAGGCCATTCAGCTCGAATCCAAGAGATGTGCTGAGCCTGTACACTCGATTGATGGATCCCCCTTGGTGTTGGGGCCAATCATGATGCAAACTATCCTCTCTTGTGCTATAGGAGATCATAAAGAACATATTGTTTTTGATGTAGTGTGTACTCCGCTCTTCCCTGTGGTCTTGGGGTTACTGTGGCTACACCGGCATGATCCCTATGTCTCCTGGAGACAGAAGCATCTCCAATTTACATCTGAGTACTGCGCCCAGATGTGTCAGGAGCGCCAGCCAGGGCAGAACCACTCCAAGATGCTTTGTAGTAGCTGGGTGGGGGGTCATTCCAGCCATTCCTCCAGAATATGCCAAGTTTGCCAATGTGTTCAACAAGGCGCAAGCCGCCATCCTGCACCTGCATTGGTCCTATAACTGTCCTAATGACCTGCCCAGGAAAGAACCCCCATTCGGCCGCATTTATGCCTTGTCAGCCCCAGAATTAGTTGCTCTCCGTCTTTATCTAGAAGAAAGCCTGTGCAACGGAGTCATCCAGCATTCCTGTTCGTCTGCCAGAGCCCCCATTTTCTTCATGCCCAAGAAGGATGGGCGACTCTGCCCTTGTATCAATTACCGGGGACTGAACAACATTACCGTCAAAAATCAGTACTCACTGCCGTTAATCCCCGAATTGTTGAACCGGCTCCAGGAAGCATGAGTCTTCACCAAATTGGATCTTAGAGGCGCCTATAACTTACTTCAAGTATGGGAGGGCGATGAGTGGGAAACGGCTTTCAGGACACGCTATGGCCACTTCGAATATTTGGTGATGCTGTTCGGCCTGGCCAATGCGCCTGCCACCTTTCAACATTTCATAAATTATATCCTTTGTGATATCTTGGGCGTTTTCGTGATCACGTATCTAGATGATATCCTGATCTTCACTCCCTCTCTGGAACAACACTACGACAAGTGCTGCAGAGACTACGTGCACACCAGCTATACTGTAAATTGGAGAAATGTGCTTTTCACCTCATCGCTATCTAATTCCTCGGCTTCATCATTTCTCCTTCAGGAATGGGAATGGAAGGTCGAGGCCATTCAACGATGCCCCCCCCCCGCCCCCCAGGTGGTCAAACCCCTCCAGCGTTTCCTCGGCAGCACGAACTACTACCGTCATTATATACCGAACTACACTGCTATCACCACCACTCTTACCTGTCTGCTAAAGAAGAACCAACCGTATGCCTGGGAACCAGAGCAACAGCATAGTTTCGAGTACCTCAAGAAGGCCTTCACAACTGCACCTATCCTCCTACATCCTGACTTTCACAAACCATTCTACGTAGAAGCCGATGCGTCTAGCGAAGCCATTGGGGCAGTGCTTCTGCAGACTTAGGGACAGTCTGGGAAACTCCTACCATGTGCCTACTACTCCCGCCAGTTAACTCCCGCCGAACGCAACTACACCATCTTCGATTGTGAACTGTTGGCCATCAAAGCAGCCTTCAAAACATGGTGGCATTTTTTGGAAGGCACCCTCCACCCTGTGACTGTAATAACTGATCACAAGAATCTCATCTTTCTCCAGACTACACAGATCACTAACCCCGCCATGCCCTCTGGGCTCTCTTTTTCGTGCGCTTTTCTTTCACCATCTGTTACTGCCCAGGGAAATGGAATGTGGTGGTGGATGCACTATCCTGCTACCACAAATGATGACAGCTGGAACGAGAGGTACAGGGACCCATTTTAAACCAGAAGGTTTTCGTCTCCACGTACTTGCAGTTGGACCAATTGAAGGAGGCAACTGCAAAAGAACCTGACCCCATCAACGACCCGTCATATACCAAGGATCAGGGACTTTTTAGGTGACAAGGACGTATCATCGTTCCACCATCCTGCCAACCCCACATACTATGGTCGCACCACACTGCCCCCCTTGCGGGGCACCCTGGACAAGAACGGACATCTGCCTTGATCAGGAGATCCTACTGCTGGCCAAACCTAAACCAAGATGTGCAACAGTACATAAAAAGGTGCGCTACTTGCACCTGCACTAAGGTCCCTAGACAAACACCCGCAGGGCTCCTCCAGCTCCGTACCCTGCCCCAGGGGCCTTGGTAACGTGTGGGCCTCGACTTCATTATAGAACTAAGCTCTTCAGGGGGGGAAACCACTGTATTGGTCATAGTGGATCATTTTATGAAGTTAGCACACTTTGTCGCATGCAAAGGCCTGCCTACCGCCCATCGAACTGCTCTGCTATTTCTCCGCCACATGGTAAAATTGCATGGCTGGCTCCAGGAACTGATCAGTGACTGAGGATCCCAGTTTGTCTCCCGCTTCTGGAGAGCCCTGTTTGTGGCCTTACAGGTCACCCTTAACCCTACAATGGCTTACCACCCCCAAGCCAATGGCCAGGTCGAGCGGGTGAATCAGGACTTTGAACAGTACCTCCAGTGCTATATAAACTATCTCCAAGATGACTGGTAGACCTGGTTACCCATGGCTGAATTCGCATACAACAATGTCCCAAATGCTTCACACAGCAAATCCCCCTTTTTTGTAACCCACGGCTTTCACCCCCAGATTGGCACCATAGATTTGCCTTCCATGCAAGTACCAGCAGTCAGTATGCTGGCCCAACATGTTCAACGTGACCCACCACAATGGTGACTGCCCTTTCCCCAAAATGACAGCAATGCTGCCACAACCATTTCAGAAAAGGGTGTGCATGCACAGAACAGCTCGGTGGCCATTTTACGCATGCACAGGTTTTGTTTGTTTGTTTTTTAAAATTTTAACCGACCTGCAATGGGGCATGTTCTCCACTACCACTCCAGCATGTTGAAGGTGGAGTTCCACCTGGTGGCTACATCTTGCCAATTGGAGGATCACCTACTGGCAGAATGTCTGATCTGGAGGGCCACTATCAAGCGTGGGAGGGACCTCGTGCACCTGTCCAATTCAGGGATGAATGCTCATTTGAAATCCTGCCATAGGGCTGTATTTCTGGCAGCAGAGGCAGGCACAGTAGGGTCAAGGCAAGCAGAGGCACAGGCACAGTCTCATTCCTATGTTCAGCAGCACCTGGTGACCATGGAAGAGCTGGCGTTGGGGTAGCAGCAAAAAACACAATTGGGACAAAAGCTGATCAGTTTGCAAACCCCCACAAAATGATACTGCACCCAGGTTGGGCTTAAAACAGACAGAGGCTTGAGTAAAATTTACAACCTTTACTGTTGGAACAGTGAAAAAAATCCTCTCCTAGGACATTACTAGGTACTCACATATTGCCGTGACACACAGCCATGCATTCACCCAGCAAGTCCAAAGGCAGGGAAGTATTATGATTTAGGCAAATGTAGCTGCAGAGTATATTATTATGAGCCAAAATGCAAGTAAATGCTTCTCTCTAACATCAAAAAGCATGCAAAGTAAGCTAACAATCATGATAAATACATCCTAATCATCATAATTCTATATTCCTTCTGGAAAAGTCCACATTTGACTAAGCAAACATAAACCTGTGCTGAACATAATTATGTTCCTGACCCCGCCACCCCCAATATGGGTCTTCTTCAACAGAACTCTACACAGTACTGAAGCCTAGGGTGAGTCTCCTGCCACCACGAATTTCACAGGTAAATAATTTAAAAAAACCTCTACTCAAATACAGCGCTACTCATGGAACTTTCCAGGGGAGAACTCAGCAGCCAGCTCAGAACAGCAGTCCATGTCACCAGACAGGTGAGTGAAATGATTGCCCTGGATGACCAGCCCTTCTCCACAGTGGAGAGCATGGACTTCCAATGGCTGCTAATGCTGTTGCGCCTCAGTACAAACTGCCCTCCTGCATCACCATTAGCTGGATGGTGGCTCCATCCCTGTGCTGGGGAGCCAGGGGATGGGTACAGCAGCAACTGGCAAGGGTACTTTGTCCTTGGACATTTGGAGCAGCCAGAGTGCACCTCTCCTTCACAGCTCACTGGCAGAAGATGCAGGAGGCAGGAGTAGGCAGCAGTAGGGCTGAAACTCATGTTTCTTGATGAGAATCACATTTCTCAGCTCAACAGCATCTCAACTGCATTCTCACTGAGAAACATTAGAGAAAACAAAACAAAAAAAAACACATGCGCAGAATGGCCACTGGGGCTGTTCTGCATATGCATAGCCCTTTCCCAAAATGGCACCTGCAGCATCGCTACCACTTTGGAAAAAGGCAGCCATTCTGCACATGTGAGGAGGCCATTTTGTTGTTGTTTTTTTATGAGAGATCTCATGAGATTTCACACTGGGGCCAAGATCCTGGGGAGAATCAAAAGGGATTCTTGTTTCAGCCTAGATGGCAACTGTGTAATAGCAGACTACAGGTTTGCACTGCTGCATGCCCAGGTCATGGATGAAAGCCACTCCTCCAGGAATGTTCTTGTGACTAACTGAAAGACCCAGGGGCTCCTTTGTCACTGGCAATTGTGGGTGGTGACCTCGATACACTCCCTTCCAGGACCCAATGATCACACCATAAGGTACATGGATGAAACAAGCAATATTGGTTTCTGAATACTGTACATAATTCCAAACTGTCCAGTTTGGGCTTAACCGCTATTTGACCCCTCTGAACAGGAGTAATGGGGGACCAATATTACACCATATAACAGTTACAGGGTTAAAAAAAATTGTTACTTGGATTTTGGGACACTAGCCCTTTAAGACTTCAGAAAGCCTGCAGAAGTCAACTGACCAGATGCAGCTTTGACTGCAGTACCCCAGGGGGACTGCAGTACACAAGGGAAAGCTCAGAGGCAACGTTTGCTTCTGAGCTCTGGCAGCAAGAAGCCTGAGGCTTAGAGGTGGGACCCTGGGCCCATTACCAGCTACCGGATTTACCGGTTACCGGTTCTCTAAGAACCGGATTCCCGGATTAAATCCGGTATACCGGTACCGGTTTTATTTCATTGAGTTCAATGGGGCACTGTGTCCCCATTGAAATCAATGAAATAAAT
>QEPC01006070.1:66209-106507 GCA_003113815.1 Sphenodon punctatus | reverse complement strand
AATGGCTGCAATGTAAAAAAATCCGGTACCCGGAATCCGGTAACCGGACCGGATTTACCGGGTCGAATCCGATAATGCCGGTACGCCCGGTACCGGCATTATCGGATTCCGGATTTACCGGTTTTCCCATGCCTACTGAGGCTGAATTTAAAGCCAAGGCAGGCAGAGAATTTCCTAGCTGCCAACAGAGAGAAACTGTAATTACATTAAGATTGGACTATTGTAACATGGTCTACGTGGGGCTGCCCATGGTGATGGGCCGCAGACTGCAGCTGGTGCAGAATGCGGCAGCCTGCCTCCTTACGGGGACGAGTTGCCGGGAGCACATTACACCATTCTCTGCACTGGCTGCCTATAGTCTTTCAGACCTGATTCAAGGTGCTGATTCTTACCTATAAAGCCCTATATGGCTTGGGCCCCATATATCTCCAGGATTGCCTCACTCCCTGTGCCCTCAACCAGCCCCTGCGGTCAGCAGGGAGTGCCCTTCTCGAGGTCCCCCAGGTATCGTGGAGGGGCCACTATGGAGAGGGCGTTCTCAGTGGCTGCCCTGAGACCGTGGAACTGCCCTCCTGTTAGAGGCCTGGATGACCCCGAACCTTCCTTCCTTCAGATGTCAATGCAAAACCTGGCTGTTCCGCCAGGATTTTGGCGAGAGAGATGGGTGAGGAGAGGGAGTTGTTATTTTTGGTGGAGGGCTGGGGTGGGTTTTTTTAATGTGTGTTACTGCTTTTTGACGCCCCTCTTCCCAGTGTGGGGTGGCCGTGTTTTCCCTCCTTTGTTTTTGCCACTTTGTGTTGTTTTATTATGTATTTTATATATTATATATTTTATATTGTAAGATGCCTCAGACTGCCTTTGGTAGGAGGGGTGGGATAATAAGTTTTTCAAATAAATAAACAATACAGCATTCTACATCCCCAGGAGATCCAGGTTTGACAGAATGCTGGAGCACTCAGGTGGGATAACTCCTTGAAGCAGGGTCAGCAAGGACCTGGCTTATTTAACATAACCTAAGGGGACCTGGATTGTTCTGGGAGAAGCCCTGCTTCAGGAGGCTTTGAGGCAGTCTGTAAGGGGTGCGGCGGAGGCCTGTATTTCAAATGCAATTAAGAATTGAAATACTGTATGTGGCAGGGAGTGAGCTATATCCCCCAAAGACTCTCTTAAAGCTGTTGCTAGGAAGAGCAGGAACTTGCCACATAAAAATGGTGGCAAATGTGGGCACTTGATT
Organism: Sphenodon punctatus; assembly: GCA_003113815.1. Lineage (NCBI taxonomy): Eukaryota > Metazoa > Chordata > Lepidosauria > Sphenodontia > Sphenodontidae > Sphenodon > Sphenodon punctatus. The sequence continues at coordinate 105,273 of QEPC01006070.1, read as the reverse complement.
GCCCTATTTATTAACAGGGTTGCACTGCTGAAAACTTGGAAACTTTTTAATTTGCACTGAGCACAGAAATGCTAGAAAGTTATGAACTGTTTGTGTCTGAACTTTGGGTCAAACCATGGGAGACATTAAGGTCTAAACTGGGACCATTACTTATCTGTCAGTTTATTTGGGAGCAATCCTCTAGCAGTGGCCATTTTGTAAGCAGTAGCCATTTTGTGAGCAACCACCATTTTGTTGAACCTTTCTCTAGTTTTGTTGTTTCTATATAATTGAGCTAAACTTAAATGTATAACCCAGGAACTGACTGGGGACCGCTTGAGAGGGCAGTTCTGGGCCCCGACTTTGACATTGTATGGGAACAAAATAATGATCCCCACCAACAGACAACTCACCAACAAGCTGTACAAATACTGTGGTTCAGCCTGACGAGGAACATATAACTCCTGGGTTTGAGATAAGAAATGCTGGTGAATCTCAAACCCCTCATCAACAGCCAAAGTTATTGAACAAGTAGTGCTATCCCAGTCTGCTATAGAAACTATATTAAGGGTGGCACATGACATACCACTAGCAGGCCATTTAGGTAGGGATAAAATGTTGAATAAAATTTTGCCCCACTTCTATTGGTATAAAGTACATAAGCAAGTCGAAAGGTTTTGCGCTTCCTGTCAAATCTGCCAAAGGACTCAACTTAAAGAGTCCCACTTCTACCTTTACCCTTGATATTCATGCCTTTTGACAGAATAGGCATGGATATTGTGGGGCCCCTAGGGACCAGTGGGAGGGGACATAGGTTTATTACGGTCATTGTTAATTATGTCACAAGATACCCAGAAGCAGTTCTGCTCAGAAGGGTCACAACTACAATTATAGCAAGAGAACTCTTATCAATTCTTTCTAGAGTAGACCTCAAATAGTATAGTAACAGATCAGGGAACAAACTATGTCTACCATATGACAACAATTATGGGTTCTCCTTAAGATACAGTTGAGGCAGACCTCGGTATATCATCCTCAGACTGATGGCCTAGTAGAGAGATTTAATAGGATCCTCAAAGGCACGTGTGACGGACCCGGCAGCCAGTCCCCCTGAACCCCAGAAGATACCTGGGGGAGCAAGGATCCCACAGCTGCAACCCCGGCCATAGCGCTGGCATGGAGTCGGAAGTGTGGGGAGCCACCGACAGCAATGGAGCTGACGCCATCACGAGGGGACCGGCTCAGGGGCGGGGGCGCATGCCGCAGCAGTGGTAGGAGGCTGAGCCCTGAAAAGCCGGAGATGCCGGAGAGAGGACAGGCAGGACTGGAGGTGGTGGGGATGGCCACAGGGAAGTATCCATGTTCTCCTGACTGGTGGTGGGAACTTTAAGCAGGAACACCCATGCTGTAACGCGGTGTCCACCCGAGGAGGGTCTCGACCCTGGAAGCTGGAGTCAGGGAGGGGGAGGGTAGGTTCAGGCCTCAGCCTGCAGAGGACATCCCGCCAGTTGGGCCAGGCGCAGTCCCGACTCCTTGCAGGGAGACTCCGGAGAGAAAGTTTGGAAGCCAGTGGGGCCCACCACAACTGGCGTAGTCAGCAGGGTAGGCCTGAAGGGGCAGGTAGCCTGGGAAGAAGGCTGCACAGCCTTGGGACACGAAGGCACGATGGATAGGGATGGGCGAACGCGGTTCAGAAGTTCGAAATTCAGACCCAACTCGACCAGTTCGATTGACCGAACCAAACTTCCGAACCAAACCAAATTTCCGAACTGAACCAAACCGAATTTCTGAACTTGGTTCTGTTTGCTCATCCCTAACAATGGATGCTGAATCCATGTTAAAGTGGCAGATGGAATCCCATAAAGCGCAGATGGAGACGCAGCAGGGATTTTTGCAATAGCTGACTAGCGAGTTGGCAAGCACCCAGGTGCGGCTCCAAGCTCAGCTGGCAGAACAGGTTGCTGCTCTGATGCTTCCAGCTATCACTGCTTTAACAGCCTGTGCCCCCGGGCTCGGGGAAGCCAAAGGACCTCAGGTGACTCACTAAGATGTCACCCTCCAATGACCCAGAGGTGTTTTTAAACTTCTTCGAGTGGGTGGCTACCACGGCCAAATGGCCCGAGGTGCAGTGGGCCATTCTCCTGGCCCTGTGTCTATTGGGCCTGGCCCAAGCAGTGTACGATAGGTTAGAAGCGGAGGAGGCAGTGGATTTTGCTAAAGTTAAAGATGCTATCCTAAGGGGGCGGATATTTCAGAAGAAACCTATAGGAAGCAGTTCCGAGGGGAGCATCACTCCAAGCCATAGTGCAGCATCTGCGAACCCATTGCCTGCGGTGGCTGAAACTGCAGAAAAGGTCAGCCCAGGAGATAGTCGAGCTCTTGCTGATTGAGAGGTTTATTCAAATACTGCCCCCCCAGGGGTCGTGCATGGGTGGCTCGCCACTGACCCACATCCCTGGGAGAGGCTGTGACCCTCATGGAAAACTATGAGGCCTTCGAGAGGTCTGTGGGGTATGGAGGACAAGAGGGACCTAAAGGGCCACCGTGGGACGAAAGAGGCCCCAAGCTGAAGGGGAATGCCCGGGATGGGTGCTTTGGGGGCCAGGGAAAAGTAGGCCTCTGAGAGGAAGGGCCCAGTGGGTTCATAGGGGGAGGTAATGAGGATGAAGGAAAGAAACAACTTTTTGGAAGCCTGCGTGGGTCGGGCTCCACCTCTTGGATACCTCCTGGGCCTAACACTGGCCGGGAGGTGGGTGAGGGCCCGGGGGCCCACATGTGCTTTTCAACATGGCAGACCAGGTGACTTCAAATGGGATTGCCCCCTTATGGACTGTACATTTGCAGAGGTTGGTTGGGGGGAGGACCCGGTGCAAGCTACGGGGAGTGGGAAACCCCTAGTCCCTGTATGGATAGGGGGCCGGGAGTCTGGGGCCCTCATCGACACAGGGTGTGGAAAAACATTGGTCCGCGCGGGCATTCAAGGCTTGCCCTAGCCAGCTCCCCCAAACATAGGGCTGCAGTTCATACACGGGAAGATACGGTTCTACCCTACCTGTTCAGTGGCCATGTTGGTGGCAGGGCGGTCAACACGCCACCAAGTAGGGGTGGTACCAGGGCTGGTCCACCCCGTCATCTTGGGATGATATTGGGGAGCTTTGGCATCCCTGTTACTGAGCCACGAGGGACTCCTGGGGGATGACCTTTCCATCGTAGAGGTGGCCCTTGAACAGGGAGGCACTGACAGTGGATGCTCCACCCAGGGAAATGACCTTAATGGTAAGGTCCTTTGACTATATCCACGCACAACGTAGTGACCCCTTGTTACAGAATGCCTACGAGCAACTGGCAGTGGTTAATGGGCAACCCAGGGACCCCAAGTGACCTGCAGCCTATCCCCATTTTGAGCTTATAGACAATCGTCTATGCCGAATGGACAAGGACCCTGCCCGGGGGGAGGAGGTGTGTCAGTTTCTGACTCTGGGGGGCATGCAGCAGGACCTCCTGTGGTTAGTGTATGAGACCCTATGCCAGTCACCTGTGGGCTGAGAAAACTCTAGGGAGATTGACAGCCCAATTTTACAGACCTGGTATTCGGGAAGCGGTACGACGGTACTGTGTCTCCTGCCCTGAATGCCAGTTGACAATTAACAGGAAGGTGGCTCCATCCCCACTGATTCCCCTTCCCCTGGTAGTGGTGCCCTTTGAGACAGTGGGACTGGATATAGTAGGACCAGTGGAGAGACTGACCGAGGGGTATAGGTACATCCTGGTAACGGTCTATTATGCCACCTCGTATCCGGAGGCGGTAGCTTTGTGGTCTATCAATGCCCCTGTGGTAGCCCACAAACTGCTGAAAATGTTTTCAAGGACCGGTTTCCCCCAAACCATATTGACTGATCAGGGCATGAATTTTATGGGGAGACTGATGCAGCAGTTATGCCACCTCTTAAAAATTCACCACCAAACAGATGGACTAGTCGAACGCTTCAACCAAACATTGAAGGCCATACTTTGGAAGTTCATGTGAGAACAACCACGAACATGGCCCTCCCTCCTCCCGGCATTTCTGTTTGCATACCGCAAGGTTCCCCAGGCCTCCCTGGGTTTTTTCCCCCTTTGAGCTCCTGTATAAGAGACAACCCAGGGGTTTGCTAGATTTAGTGAAAGAGGGGTGGGAAGAGGCTCAAACACCAAAGTCTAATGTGGTCCTCTATGTAACCCGGCTGCAGGAAAAACTGCAGAAGGTTTGGGAATGGGCAGAGAAGAATGGGCAGAAAACCTGGTTGATTGGTGGGCAAAACCCCGTCAGTTGCAACCAGGCCAATGAGTATTGGTTTTATTACCCACCTCGGAATCCAAGCTCTTGGCCACATGGCAAGGCTCTTATGAGGTGGTTAAACAAACTGGAGAAGTGGTTTATGTGGTAGGCCAGCCCGGAAAGTGACCCGAGCTTCAGACCTACCACACTAATCTCCTGAAAGATTGGAGGGAATGGGCTCCAGGGCCTACGGAGGCATTGGGAGGAGACCTCACAGGACAGGGGCATCTTACCATTGCAGGACAAAATGTCCCAGTTGGGAAGGAACTAGGCATCTCCCAGAGGGCCCAGCTGCAGTCCCTGGTGGTAACCTTTAGGCATGTGTTCACACCTGTCCCGGGCCTCACGACCGTAATCCAGCATGACATTGTGACTGAAAGGGGGAAGGTGGTGCAGGAGCCGCCGCGTCAGAACCCCCGCCATCTCTGGCAGTTGATGGAGGAGGAGGTACAAAGCATGCTAGAGCTTGGGATCATCACGGAGTTTAACAGTCCCTGGCGTAGTCAGCCGGTATTGGTGGGTAAACCGGACAGGTTCACTCACTTTTGCATTGATTTCAGGAAAGTGAATGCTATCTCCCACTTCATAGGGATGGGCGAACAGATCACGGTTTGGGTTCAGTTTGCCCGTTCGGGTTTGGCCGTTCGGTCCGGTCACGGTTTTCGGGTTTGTTCGTTCTGTTTGGTCGTGTTTGGTTTGGTTCAGGTGTTTGGAAAAAGGCTCTCTGTGCAAGAAATGATGGCCCCAGACCCATGACGGTGGGTCCTGGGGCTAGAGTGGCAGCTTCTACATACATATTGGCCACAGCCCTCCCTGCCTGTAACTTGGTCCTAGAACCCTGATGGTGGGTCCTGGGGCTGGAGTGGCTGTTCGTTGATATGGTGGAATGACAGCACCTCGGTGTGAGGAATGATGGCCCCAGACCCATGACAGTGTATCCTGGGGCTAGAATGGCAGCTTCTAGATACATATTGGCACAACCCTCCCTGCCAATAACATAGGCCCCAGAACCCTGACGGTGGGTACTGGGACTGGAGTGGCTGTTTCTTTTTTTTAATATCTATCTATCTATCTCTACACTAAATCTAACTGCTGTTAACTATTCTAAAACCTATTGAACTAAATGGAATATCCTAATAACTACAAAGGCCTTGTCCTACAAACACACGGTATCTCTATCTCTATAACTAAGCTAAAGCTAACTACTATGTATAGCTATCAATCTTTAGGGGTGGGAATTTCGGATCTCCCGGTATCCGATACTGCCGGTATTTGGTAGTATCGGGGATACCGGATAGATCCGATAATTCTCCGTACCGGTGCCGGTTCCTGTACTGGATTTTTTTTACATTACGGCCATTGAAATCAATGGTCACAATGTAAAAAAACAAAAACAAACCCCACTTTCCCTCCCCCTCCCAGGCTGCGCGGGTGGAAGGTGGGACACCCCGCACCCACCCTGCCCAGCTTGGTTTTTTTTTTTTTTTTTTTAAGTAAACCAACTGGCTCCAGGCTGCCACCGGCTGCCTGGTGGCAGCCAGTCAGGGCTATGGAGGCAGCAGCAGCTGAGCTCTCCTCCGGGAGCCCAGGCTGGATGGCTGCTGGCACTCCGGTAGGTAATCTAACCCCCCCCACCCCGGCTCACCTTTTTTACCTGTGTTGTGCTCCCTCTGGGTGGTGGCAGCGGCGGTGGCAGCGGCAGTGCGGGCCTGGCTGCAGCGCTGGCTTGAGCGCTTCACCAGGCCTTCCGGGGAACTTCCGTGTCAGACCGGCAATTAAGCAGTGGAGAAGGAGAAACTCCCTGAAAAGTAAAAGTAGTTTTAATGAGATGAAGTCAGCTTATTCCTGCACCTGGTATGATCCAAGAGGGGACCCTGCAACATGTATCCATAAAAAATAAAGCTATAAAAAGGAACGCCCAAACCCTTATCCTTTGTCATTGACGCTAACGGCCACTAGCATTTGCAGTGAGCCGCGTGGGTCTTTGATCCTCACCGACACTCTCAAAGATCCAGAGAGACTGCCCAACTGCCTGCTGGGTCCCCTCCCCTTCTCCTCTGAACCAGCCTGCATCTCGGACTGTGCCTCTGACACGTAAGATATCCTGGGTTACTGGTGTTTGTAACTGAGAACACTGCCCTGTCTAGATGTTAAGTGTCTAGCCAATAAAATAGAATTGTACCCACATACTTTGGCATGTTTATTGGCAACCTTTGATGCTGTTTGGAGTAAATTGAGGCACGCCACCTCATTTATTTCCTAACAAAGAAACCATTGATTGATAAGAAACTGTTGTGTCTTTTGAGACCACTCCATTAACTAACTGCCAAAACCTAGTGGTGTCTTTATTCAAAACGGCTTCCCCTAGGCATTCCCAAAGGAACTTCTGATAATTGGCTTTCTTGTTCTTAATAGTAATTCTATACTGACTTTTTAGTTCTACATAGATGTTAATAGACTGTGAAGTCTTATCCTGCCTTACATGCCTAGCTGCCTTATTTAAATCAGATTTTAGTCACGACCAGTCTATATCAAACCAAGGAGAGTTAGAAGATTTTTCCTTCGTTTGCAGTGGACATTTTTACACACACATTGAAGTTCTGGATTTTTCAATCTTCTGGGTTTACAAGTCCACAAGTAAGTTCCAGATTCATTTTTCACACACACACTGCTCTGAGGCAGTTCCTGGATGCATTCTTCACACAAACACTGCCTGAGGCAGCCTAAAGTAGCCACAGCTGTAGAAATGACAGGCTGCCATGGAAACCAAGTGACCACAGCTGCCTGGAGCAAAGCAGTTTACCAGGNTCTTGGCCACATGGCAAGGCTCTTATGAGGTGGTTAAACAAACTGGAGAAGTGGTTTATGTGGTAGGCCAGCCCGGAAAGTGACCCGAGCTTCAGACCTACCACACTAATCTCCTGAAAGATTGGAGGGAATGGGCTCCAGGGCCTACGGAGGCATTGGGAGGAGACCTCACAGGACAGGGGCATCTTACCATTGCAGGACAAAATGTCCCAGTTGGGAAGGAACTAGGCATCTCCCAGAGGGCCCAGCTGCAGTCCCTGGTGGTAACCTTTAGGCATGTGTTCACACCTGTCCCGGGCCTCACGACCGTAATCCAGCATGACATTGTGACTGAAAGGGGGAAGGTGGTGCAGGAGCCGCCGCGTCAGAACCCCCGCCATCTCTGGCAGTTGATGGAGGAGGAGGTACAAAGCATGCTAGAGCTTGGGATCATCACGGAGTTTAACAGTCCCTGGCGTAGTCAGCCGGTATTGGTGGGTAAACCGGACAGGTTCACTCACTTTTGCATTGATTTCAGGAAAGTGAATGCTATCTCCCACTTCATAGGGATGGGCGAACAGATCACGGTTTGGGTTCAGTTTGCCCGTTCGGGTTTGGCCGTTCGGTCCGGTCACGGTTTTCGGGTTTGTTCGTTCAGTTTGGTCGTGTTTGGTTTGGTTCAGGTGTTTGGAAAAAGGCTCTCTGTGCAAGAAATGATGGCCCCAGACCCATGACGGTGGGTCCTGGGGCTAGAGTGGCAGCTTCTACATACATATTGGCCACAGCCCTCCCTGCCTGTAACTTGGTCCTAGAACCCTGATGGTGGGTCCTGGGGCTGGAGTGGCTGTTCGTTGATATGGTGGAATGACAGCACCTCGGTGTGAGGAATGATGGCCCCAGACCCATGACAGTGTATCCTGGGGCTAGAGTGGCAGCTTCTAGATACATATTGGCACAACCCTCCCTGCCAATAACATAGGCCCCAGAACCCTGACGGTGGGTACTGGGACTGGAGTGGCTGTTTCTTTTTTTTAATATCTATCTATCTATCTCTACACTAAATCTAACTGCTGTTAACTATTCTAAAACCTATTGAACTAAATGGAATATCCTAATAACTACAAAGGCCTTGTCCTACAAACACACGGTATCTCTATCTCTATAACTAAGCTAAAGCTAACTACTATGTATAGCTATCAATCTTTAGGGGTGGGAATTTCGGATCTCCCGGTATCCGATACTGCCGGTATTTGGTAGTATCGGGGATACCGGATAGATCCGATAATTCTCCGTACCGGTGCCGGTTCCTGTACTGGATTTTTTTTACATTACGGCCATTGAAATCAATGGTCACAATGTAAAAAAACAAAAACAAACCCCACTTTCCCTCCCCCTCCCAGGCTGCGCGGGTGGAAGGTGGGACACCCCGCACCCACCCTGCCCAGCTTGGTTTTTTTTTTTTTTTTTTTAAGTAAACCAACTGGCTCCAGGCTGCCACCGGCTGCCTGGTGGCAGCCAGTCAGGGCTATGGAGGCAGCAGCAGCTGAGCTCTCCTCCGGGAGCCCAGGCTGGATGGCTGCTGGCACTCCGGTAGGTAATCTAACCCCCCCCACCCCGGCTCACCTTTTTTACCTGTGTTGTGCTCCCTCTGGGTGGTGGCAGCGGCAGCGGCAGCGGCAGTGCGGGCCTGGCTGCAGCGCTGGCTTGAGCGCTTCACCAGGCCTTCCGGGGAACTTCCGTGTCAGACCGGCAATTAAGCAGTGGAGAAGGAGAAACTCCCTGAAAAGTAAAAGTAGTTTTAATGAGATGAAGTCAGCTTATTCCTGCACCTGGTATGATCCAAGAGGGGACCCTGCAACATGTATCCATAAAAAATAAAGCTATAAAAAGGAACGCCCAAACCCTTATCCTTTGTCATTGACGCTAACGGCCACTAGCATTTGCAGTGAGCCGCGTGGGTCTTTGATCCTCACCGACACTCTCAAAGATCCAGAGAGACTGCCCAACTGCCTGCTGGGTCCCCTCCCCTTCTCCTCTGAACCAGCCTGCATCTCGGACTGTGCCTCTGACACGTAAGATATCCTGGGTTACTGGTGTTTGTAACTGAGAACACTGCCCTGTCTAGATGTTAAGTGTCTAGCCAATAAAATAGAATTGTACCCACATACTTTGGCATGTTTATTGGCAACCTTTGATGCTGTTTGGAGTAAATTGAGGCACGCCACCTCATTTATTTCCTAACAAAGAAACCATTGATTGATAAGAAACTGTTGTGTCTTTTGAGACCACTCCATTAACTAACTGCCAAAACCTAGTGGTGTCTTTATTCAAAACGGCTTCCCCTAGGCATTCCCAAAGGAACTTCTGATAATTGGCTTTCTTGTTCTTAATAGTAATTCTATACTGACTTTTTAGTTCTACATAGATGTTAATAGACTGTGAAGTCTTATCCTGCCTTACATGCCTAGCTGCCTTATTTAAATCAGATTTTAGTCACGACCAGTCTATATCAAACCAAGGAGAGTTAGAAGATTTTTCCTTCGTTTGCAGTGGACATTTTTACACACACATTGAAGTTCTGGATTTTTCAATCTTCTGGGTTTACAAGTCCACAAGTAAGTTCCAGATTCATTTTTCACACACACACTGCTCTGAGGCAGTTCCTGGATGCATTCTTCACACAAACACTGCCTGAGGCAGCCTAAAGTAGCCACAGCTGTAGAAATGACAGGCTGCCATGGAAACCAAGTGACCACAGCTGCCTGGAGCAAAGCAGTTTACCAGGAGAACCTTTTACACACAAACGTTCTGGGAGAAGTTCTACAGAGAAGTTCAAAGATCCGGATGTGTGATTTAGATACACAGAAAGTTCAGGATGTAACAGCAAACATCCAGGAGAAATGTGTGTGTAAAAACACCCAGTGAGGGGTCATCATGACTGTATTCTTAATTTGAAGCACAAGTTCATTGAATGGGGCTGGGATATTATCACCCATTATATCAGTTTTAAAAAAAACCTCTCTAGCATTATGCATTCTGAGATGTCAAAAAATCATGGCATCTAAGCGAATTATTTCCCCCCCACTCTGCATTCTAGATCCCTGAAACTCAAGGCCCTCCAGAGGGGAAGAATAGTCAAAAAGTTCCAAAGGCTCCAGTTGGGAAGTATATTCCACTCCTATTGGTTGATGGTCACTATAACTAATAAGAAGAACCTTAAAATTGGGCAAATGTTGTATAAATGCTGTTGGCACACACATATAATCTATAATGCTTGTGCCAACTTTAGAAATAAAGGTGAATTCTCCATAAGGGTCAGAACTAAATCTCCCATTTAGGATTTTCCAATTGATCCTATACAAAAAATTTAACATTTGAAGTCCAGTGGCAGACAACACTTTATCTCTTGAGGGATGAAAAAAAGGATCCTCAAAATAAAGACTCATCATCTCTGCAGCTGTTACATCATCTTCTCCTGTTCGTGCATTGAAGTCCCCAACCATTATTATAGGGACAAGAGGAAGATCTTCTTCATCATAATAGTAGTGTTTGGTAAACCTAACCCCTCTAACAATTGGCTCTAGTTCAGCTGCATTGATCTGGCACCTTAATTCCTGAATTTTATCTCTCTGCTCTAGAGAGGGCTGCCTTTTATTCTTGAGAATTCTGTAGAAGTGGGATTCAATAGTCTCCAAACATCTGCCCAAGAGTTCTCAAACATATTCACGGTCTCTCTATTAGAAGATGATAACAGAACTAAGGGTAGTTTATCCTCAGGATGCAAGGGGATATTAAAGTCTCCTGATATTGGCCCTTAGCCTCAACAGAAATCACAGGAACTATTCCCTGAAAAAAGGAGAATTGGTCTCGATTAGGAGTGATTAGACAAACTATAGTAATTTCTGTGTCACCTATGAGACCTAAGATCAGGAGGAACCTGCCAGAATTGTCATCTAATTGTTTGGTGCATTTGAAGTTTATTGCATTGGCAAATCCCAATAGCCCTCCAGCTTTTTTACAGTTTTCAGAAGAGAAAAAAACTTGGGTGAAAAACTTATTTTGAAATCTAATTTGATCTTGCTGTAATAAGTGAGATTCCTGTAATGCAAAGATATCAAGTCTGTTTTTTCTAATGCATTGCCAAACTTGCTTATGCTTTGTTGGGCAGTTGAGTCCTCTAACATTTATTGTACCAACTCTCAGTTCAGCCATCTTGCTTCATCATAAAGACCAAAGACACTTTGCCATCCCGGCTAAACCCATTACTACCACCTGTCCACAGAAAAGCTTTCCAGTGAGACCAACCGCTCATCAGCAGAGCTTCATTTTTGCAAAGCAGGTTGCCCCGTCTCCTCCGAGGCCCCTGCGCAAGGGCAAAATAAAAACAAAACATTAACCTTCACCCCCATCCCCTACTCCCCCCTTGTTCCAACCACCAATCTACATAGGGAGATTTCAGACGTGACGGGGCGCCTATTGACCCTGTCATGGAATCACCTTTCTAATTCCCGGCTGGAATCGGAATGGCCCGTCAACAGACGAGTCGGCTGATTCCGGCGGGGAATCTGGGGAGCGGGTGGGGCTGTACGACGCAACGTGTGGCTGCACAGCCCCGCCCCCTCATGCTCCCCCCGCAGTCCGCCCTCCTGGAGACGGCTACACAGTCAGTCCTGGAATTTTATTTATTATTTATTATTAGCTTTTATATAGCGCCAGCGATGTACCTGGTGCTTTACAGAGAATAAGATAGACACAGTCCCTGCCTGAGAGCTTACAATCTATTGCTACTTGAGCTGGTAAGTAGTTTTTTTGCAGCCCTGGCCCACTTTGTAAATCCCAGCCTGGCTAGTGAAGTATTTATAACATTTACTGTCCTGTTCTCCAAATCTGTTGATCAAAAAGGTTTATTGGACAGTAAAAGCATGAAAATTAACTTCCTGAGTTGCCTCACAGAAGTAATAAGAAAATGCAAGACAGAATAAAATGTGCTGAAAGATGTGCAATATGGCTACCATATATCCCACATTTATTAAATATGTACCAATATATACAACTGTATCAAAATGGCACCAGAAATAACAAGATACGGGTGATTCATTCCTGGAACAAATCCCTGACAGTCAGAGTGGGCACAGATGAAGAGACCCAAAGAGACAGTTTTCCTAAAATGCACATGACTCCAAGGCAAGTATCTTGATTTATAAGGGCTAACGCTGCATGCAAAGTGGGCAGGAGTGTAGGCACAGCTTGGGGGGGCAGGGAGGAGAGGGGGAAAAGACCTCTGACAAGAGGAAGAGCACATTCCTTTAGATGCTAGTTGCAAGGGATGGAGATAAGTATATACTAATGTAGTCAACTTGAACAATACATCTTAAAGCTCATAAAAGCAAAGCTGAAAGAGTTAGCTCAGGGTGAAAACAGACATGACGCTAACCACCCTTGGTGGTCATTTATGCATGTTGCAGGGCTGCATAGGGCACCAATACAGCCCTGCAGCATGCATAAATAACCACCAAGGGTGGTTAACGGGTGATTAGCGTCATGTCTGTTTTCATCCTCAGTATATTCAACTAGTGTCAGGTAAATCCCAGCAACATCTCTGCAATTAATTTAAATTAGCTAACCATCTGACCTATAATGGAAGATATCTCTGCATACATTTAAATCAATACATCTATACCCCATTTGAGGCAGGTCATCTCTGCAAGAGTTAAATTAACAAAATCTCCACATAGATTTAAAATAAGAAAAATATCTTATCTGTTTTAGTGGACATTCATCTCTACATCAGGTTAAATTAACAAACTGTAAGTGTATTATATTGTCCTTCATCTCTGCTTAATTTTAAAATAAGAAAAACACTTGTCAGTGATGGGGGCCTGTCCTTCATCTCTCTATAAGTTTTAAATAAGAAAAGCACTTGTATTTTTTAGTGGACCTTCATCTCTACTACAAGTTAAATTAACAAACTACCAGTGTCATCTGTGGTCCTTCATCTCTACATCAATTTAAATTAATAAAAGTGCTGTCTAGCCTAGGGGGACTCTCATCTCTGTACCTTATTGAATTAACAAGTTCTCCATACTGAAGAGGGTGGTCATCTCTTCATGTATTTAAACAATTTAGAACCCATGATACTCTATCATTTCTGCAACTAGAATTTTTGGCATATTTTTAAGAATAATATATTCATCAGTCTGTGAGACCAGATTTCAACCCAACCCAAGAACACGAACTGGTAACCTAACAAAATCCTTAACAGGGCAACAATAGCAACTACAGCATATCTCCTTCAGAACTGTTAGTGGATGAATCTGGATGTCCTGTGCTGCCACCTGCTGGCATAAGAAATATAAACAACTGTTTATCAGGCTGTGTGGCCTAGTTTGAAAAGGCCAGACCAGCAGGATTAAATCCAGCATCCCCCAAACCAAACGTCATCTCAAAGGGTCACAGTACAATCAGTTAACTGCTGAAATCAAAGTGTGACCACTCAAACTACATCCACTCTACCTTCCAAGAGCCTCTTTCAATTGTGGCAGGTTTCTGTCAATGTAGTGCACAAGGTCTTCTTGAAAAATATATCTGTCCCCAGCATGCAGGGAAGAAAACCTAGCTGGGTGTTTCATCTGGGCACAGATACCAGTCTTGTGAAACACTTCAAAGAATTTATGCCAGATCTTGTGTTTAGCCATGTTTTTAGCAGACATATCCAGGGAGATTTTTATTCGTTTGCCAGAGAAATTCAGATCCCTCAGTTTACATGCCTCTTTAAAGATATCCTCCTTGTCACTGTAATGCAGAAATTTAACAATGATAGATCTGGGGGGTTCATTATCCCCAGGCCTTGCTCTCAGTGCCCTGTGAACGCACTCAATCTCTGCGTTGCTCAGTCCAGGTTTTTCAGGGAAGATCTGAAATAAAATCTGTTTGAGGAGCACAGGGACCCCCTCCTTTTCTGCACCTTCTGACACCCCATTAATCCTAAGATTATTCCTCCTCCCTCGATTTTCTAGGTCCTCAGTTTTTTCATTCAGTGCCAAGATTTCTTTTTCTAGTGCAGCTATGCGGTTATCCCGTGTCAAGTCCCAGCCCTCTATGGAGCTCACCCGCTCCTCAAATGCATCCACCTTGTGGGAAGTGCAATTTATTTTACTGTCTGCCGCTTCATAAGAAGCCTCCAGCTTTTTAACACACTCCCACAGTAGCAGGCGGTCATTACAGGCTTCTTTAAGTTCCGCTTTGATGTCCTTCATGAAGGCCTCAATATTTAACTATACTGGCCTTCATCTCAGTAATTTCAGTTTCTCCTGCCTGTGCTGCCATTTTGGTAACCTGAGCAGGGATCTCCTTAATGCAAGGCCTGAAAAGGGCCCGTCAATATTACCTTTGTAGCCCCACACCCACCCACCTTTGGGGACTACCAAGTGGTTAGCCTGCACTTGCAGTGAGACTGCCACTGCACAAGAGAACAACTGAGGTAGTTGCAGAGGGGTGTTTTCAGACATTACGCGGTCCTGATTCACCACAGTGGATTCCCAGCAGTGGGGAACCAAACAATCACCCCCAGTGGTCAAGGAGAGCCCCGAACAGACGTGACGGGAACGGGACCACGGCAGGGAATTGGGCCGCCAGACCACGGCCCGGGGCAGCGCAACAGACGTGACACCGATCCCTGGCCATGGTCAAAACACCCGGAAGGCACCAGGGAGGGGCGGGACACAGACATGGCCGGCGGAGGGCAAACGAAGCCAAAAGCGCCTACAGGGAATGCCCACACAAGGGAAACGGGAAGGCAGGGGGAAGAGGGAAAAGAGCCGCAGACAACACACACAACAGGCACAGAGACAACGACGGCACAGAGGAACACACAGCACAAACACACGCCCGGGCACATACAACCCCATAGGGGAAAGGAAGGGAAGGGGGGACACAGTGGGACAGACAACACACATGGCACAACGGGCACAGAGGGGAGGGGGCAGCGGGACAGGGGAAGGGGGGGGAATGCCCCAGTGGCAGGGTCGGGCACGGGGAATGGCAGGCAGGCCCCCCAAAACAGCACAGCCCGCACGGGCACCCTAACAGCTACACAGTCAGTCACGGAATGGGGGGACCCCGAAAGGTCGGGGTAAAGGCACAGGGGGAGGCCACATGGAACAGGCAGCGGCCCGGGCACGGTCCAGGAGGCAAACACGGACCCCAAACGCCGGCGAGGTTGCCGTGGAGGGGAGGCAGGAGAGCCGGAGCCGTGCAGCTGGTCTAAAGGCACAACTGTCCCCCCCCCCGGGAGGTAGCCAGTAGGTGCAGTCCGGGGGCCCCAGAACCCCGAGGTCACACAGGCACCCAGTGTGGGGGGACTGGGGTGCACAAGGGAGCGCAGGTGGACGTGGATGGTCAGCAGCACTCAGGGGAGCTGGGGGACGCCTTGGAGAGCCGGACCCGGACACCGGAGAAGGCAGCCATGGAGGGGAACAATGGTTACAGATGCAGACGGGGGGGCAGAGGGGGGCGGAGGGGGAGGGGGGCCCCAGAGCCACAGGCAGGGGCAGCGCAACCCCGGGAATCAGGCAGCACATCAGCATGGGCGGGACATCAAGGAGGGAGCAGGCAGCAGACCATGGCTGCAGGGCAGAGGCGGGAGCTCACAGCGGGGCCAGCAACTGGGGCCCAGAAGGCACAGAGGGACTCACAACCAGACGCAGGGGGCCACGTGGGGGTCAGGGACCGGGTGGCCCACCAGGTGAATGAAGTGCGGCCAATGAAGCATGCCCTGGCGGTACCCCAGCACGGACATGTGGTGGGCGACCAGGTAGTATGCCTCAAACGATCCTGCATGGAGAGCCCCAACTGCACATCGGAACGGGACCACACACCCGACAGCGCCGACAGCTCCGCCACAGTGGACTCTGACAAGCAGGAGTCAGCAGCGGGGGGCCACGGAAGGTGACCGAGCTCCAACAGCCAGTGATAGACTGCCCCATGAGAGCACTGGTACCCACAGGCCCCATGAATGCAGCCAAAGTAGGACACGACAAAGGCAGGGCCCCCCTCCACCAGACAGACCGTGTAGGCGGCCAAGCTGCACACGGAGAAGGTGGACACTGTCTCCACCGCAGACCACCCCACATGCGTGTTGGCATGACCTGGAGTGCGGCTAGGGCCCGGAGAGCCCACCATGGTTGCAGGAGCACCCTGGCCTGGCTCAGGGCTCAGCAGGTGTCTGGGGAGGACCGGCAGGCCCTGCTCCGTGGCTGAAACAGGGCCGCTGTGCTCCGTGAAACGGCCAGGCACCTCCACTGGCGGAGGGAGACCATGGGATGTGCTGCCCAGCTCGCAATGCCCATTGCCCAGTGTGTATGGGTTACGGAGCAGGCACAGGAGTCGTGGTCCCGGGTGCAGACTCAGGTGCCAGCATGCAGGAGCAGCGAGGTCCCGATGTCATGGGACGTATTCATTTTTGTGGAATGCTCCCGGACCATCCCCTCGATGGCCTGTTCCAGCCACCTAAATGCCTCCACCTGCCTGCTGTGCTCCCGGAGCTCCCACCGCCATTCCAGGCACACCTTCACCTGGAGCCTCCGGTCCCTTGCCTCCGCCTGTTGGATGGCCCTTTCTGTTGCCGTCTCCATCCTATCGATGGCCACTATAATCTGCTCCCCCTGTTCTGTGGTGGAGCGGACTATGTCCTCTGCCTGGTCCTCCCTCCAGTGCCATACCCGTGCCCAGGTGCTCCCTCATCTGTTGCGCTGGGGGCATGGCCCCGGGTTGCTGGGGCTCCTCGGGCTGCCCTGTAGAGTACACAGATGGTGGTGGTTAGCTTCCTGGCCCAGCCACCCCCTGGCTGAGGACATAGCTGGGTACACAGTACACAGAGTACACAGTTGATGGCTGCTCCCCAGCTTTTCTCAGCACCTCGTCCCCCACCCCTGCCAGTTCCCCCTCCCGGTCTCCCTGGAACCCCTCTCTCCTTGCCGGTGTGCCTCACCTGGGCCCTCCAGCTGCTGCCAGGGTTGTTCCCCGCTGGCCTCCTCGCCCTCCTGTCTCTGGTGCTGAGCAGTGCCATGCCTTGTGGGGATATGGGGTGGGTGGGTGGAGGAGGGCTTTAGGTGTGCCAGGCGCTCCCCCCCAGGCCCGTTCCATAATCTGGGGTGTCTGGTACCCCTCCCCCCCTCGTCCCATGTCCATCTCCCCTCCCATCTGCTCGCTTACCCTCGATGTCTGTCTCTGATCCCTCCAAGGCCGGCCCCTCATGTAGCTGGGGTCCCCCATTGACCACTGGCTGAGGGTGACCAGTGTGCCGGCCTCGGAGTCATCCTGTCCTGCCAGGGGGTGGGGGCTCTCCGGGCTGGCACTGGGGGGGGGGGAGCTGCTGGTCCCTGAGGTCCCTGGGCATTCCTCCTGGGGGTCGGGGATCCTGCAACTGTTGCCTTCTAGGGGGTGGCGAGGGGGGGGAACATTGGCCTGCTCCCTGCTCTGGACCACTGTGCTCCCCACGAGGCATGGGGCTACTATTGAGCCCTTCCTGTGCAGTATGCGGTCCAGGGCATCATAGTAAGGGGCAGTCCGGGCTCTGTGCCTGGACCGCCGGTTGTTGTCCCAAATGGCCTTGTACCCCCTCTTGAGTTCCTTGGCCTTCGATCAGCACTGTGCCATGGTCCTGTGATGCCCCGCCGCCTTCATTTCCTGCATGATCTCCTGGAGCGCATGTTCATTGCGCTGATTGAGCACGAGCTCCAGTTGATGCTCCAGGGTCCCCCAGATGTGGATAAACTCCTGGGTCTCCCTGAGCCCCCATTGCCCACCTCTGTGGTAGGGACGTCTCCCCCATGGTCCCTCTGGTTCCTCCTCCTCCTGCTCCTCCTCCTCTGCCTGGGCTGTGCCCATCTCCTCTGGGAGCTCCGGTTTCTGGGCCCGTTTCCATGTCTGCGGGACATGGGGGGGTGGTTGGTTGCTGTTCTGCCCCTGTCCCGCAGCCTGCCCCGCCGGCCAATCAGCCCTCCCCCCTGGGTGCCCCTGTGCCACCGGGTCCCCTCCCCTTCGGTCCCTTTACCCGTTTCTGGGGTGCCTCCTCCCCTGGCCCAGTTGTTGTCCCCGGGGTGACCCATCAAGGCTGCTGCTGCTATCCCTCCACCTCCTCCATGTGCAGCACATCCACCTCCTCCTCCTCTCTTGCTCTCTCTCCCGCTGCTCTCCTCTCCTTTCCGTCTCGCTCCATCCCACCACGTTTCCCTGCTGCTGTGTGCCCTTTAAATCTGTGTTGTTGCTGGTTGCCTGGCAGCGATGTTGCGTGCTTTGTCCCCAACTGGGAATCATTTTGTTGATTCTGGATGGTGGTTGCTGTTCAGAAGTTACTTTTTATTGTTTCCCGTTGGGAATCGCATTGACCACGTTTTCGATGATGATCCGGGCCGGAGCTCCGGAAGCATGGTTGATTTTGACCCCTGGTGGGGATTGACTGTGGTGAACATGTGGCAGCCACTGAACAGATGTTCGGGGCGCTTTGGCTGAGTGTGGTTGACTGTGGTTGACTGTGAACTCGTAACATCTGAAAATACCCGAGGTTGAGGTTTAAAGAAAAGAAGTGCATAAGAATCGATGCAAGGGAGGGAAATGATTCACAACTGGGGGGAGGAAACTTGGAACTGTTGCCAGGGAGGGAGGGATTTTCTACCAGGGGAAGGGGGAGAAGGAGAGAGCACAAGGTGAGGAGGAAGGGAGGACGGGGGAGAGATTGTCCGATTGGAGCGAGGGGCCAGGAGAGTGTGGGTCAAGACTCAGGAGAGCAAGGCCAGATAGAGCAAGGGAAGTTTTAGCTGCCAAGGAACCTGGGGCAGTCAGAAGAGACCGGAACCCTCACCGAAGCTACCAGTGAGGGAAGTGTGAAGACTCCAGTGAGCTGCCAGCTTACTGAAAAAACCACGGAGAGGATACTTGGTCAGCAGCCCAGCTGACGGGGACCAGAGGGAAGGATGGAAGTCTGAGGATTCAAAGCCCCAGGTACCAGAGGGATGGCGTGGGAGGTTGGCTGGCAGGGCGGCCAGCAGGGCATTCATGTAGGCAGCATAGCCCAGCTTTAACCAGGCCAGCAGCAGGAAAGCTCACCGGCCTGAGGGGTTGCCTTATCCCACAACCCTATTACTGTTATCCTGACAGGAAGCTCCTACAGGCCTCAGCCTGCACACTAACTGGCCCAGCCCAGCACTATAGGGGAGAGGGAGTGTTGGGTCCCCAGAGTATCTGTTGGGGGAGCAGGGGAACTTGAAGTATTTTCAACCTGCCTTGCGAGACTTATTTTCTGTTTAGATTAAACCTGTTATTTAACTTGTTAGCCTGTCTCATGTGTGCGTGTTTTTAATGGGGGGGGTTCTCTGAGCTAGTCCTAGGCATTCCCACCACAGGGCCCTGGGCCATGCAGGGCGGGAGTAGCCCACCCTTTTCCTCATCAGGATCGCCTTAGTCCTGTATGCACCCCGGTGGAGGCACTGCAATTTGGCACCAAATCAGGAGAGCAATCCCATGAACCTTGGCACTCAATTCCTTGGACCCCTCCCCAGGAGACATAGAGATGAGGAGGGTAGATGAGGGGGCATTACATTTTCTGGAGGCACTGCTGGGATTCCTTTATGGTAGTGCAGGGGGGAGGGGGGGACACAACTCTGTCCTCATTGGAGTTTCAAAAATGGTGCAGCCGTGAGATAATCCAACCCTACCAGGCCCTATTAGTGTCAGGGGTGCCCAAAGGGATGGGGCTAAAGGGACTGCAGCAGAAGCTAGGCTCCTTGGGCCTTTCTGGAAAACTGCAGGCCCTAAGCAACTGGGAAGGTGAAGACTGGAAAGGGGGCAGACAGGTCCTTTGTGAGCATTTTGGGGATGGTGATCTAAGCAAATGCCCCACCTCTTTGACTCTTGGGAGGGGAAGAACTGTAAAGCTCACCCCAGGGCAAGAGTATGCAGGGACCTCGGTGCCTGACAGCGGGCCCCGAGTCACAAACCCTTTCCAGACCCCCGTGGGAGGGACCGAGGGACCCAAACCTGAGGACAGCCGGGATGACGGAAGAGCTTTGAAGCCCCAGAAGCCCAAAGGAAGATGAGGAAATGTTGGGGCCCTTAGGAAAATTAATTCAAATTCAAATTTATTTGACGTAGTCATTGGCCATTGTCAGATTACACACAAAATACAATTATAAAAAAAACAAAAACAAAAAAACGCAAAACAAACAACAAATCTATGATGCAAACAGACTTACATAAAGATAATATAATATATTGCTCTAAAAATATAAAAATAAGAATAAAAATTAACAGGAATAAGACAAAAACTAGGCAACATTGGGACATTAAGCACAGAGAGAATTAGCCAAAGGCCCAAATGAAAGGAACTTTTTCCTCGTCTCCATTGCCGCAGCCAAAAACTTCATAACATCAGATGTAACCTTTGGATGAGTATCACAAAGGGCCACATGAGTGAGAAACTGATAGGTCCCACCCGGGAATTTATCTATAAGAGACTGCAGAAATCTTGAACGTAGAGAATCATACAGCCTGCATGGTGGGGCATAGCAGGGAGAACCTTGTAGCAGGCTGGGACCTGCAACGGAGAGTTGTCCTGATGCTGTTTCCCTGATTCCTCGCTCCCCCACTCTAGTGGTGATCCAATGTGTGCCTCCCCAGGAACAGCCCTTTACAAAGCAGAAGAAACTAGACTCTTTTATCATTCCTATGCCCTCTAAAGGTTCTTTGGGGGACGGGGCTTTTCCAGCTAAATTGTATACCTCTCCACCCCTGCCGTTGCTTCAATTGAGCCCCCAGTCTGTAGGGGGAAGTGTTACCCTAATAGACCTTCCTTCCCTTGGTCCAAATTACCCCCCTCTTAGGGAAGGGGATGCATGCTCAGCGGCTGGAGGTTCATTTATGGACATGCATATCCTGTTGTACAGACTCTTGGGGGACCAATGTCGTTTAATAGCTGAATTTTCTGAAAAACTGTATGCCCAACTTGAGGGTATCGGCCAAGTTCTGAAAAGCCAGCAGTTCCTATTGAATTCCTTGGTGGATCATGTACGGAAATCTAATAGCAGCTATTTTGGTGCTGAAGTCCATGCTGTTCATAAGGGCAGATATAATTCCACCCAGGGAACAGACACGGGTTTAGTTCCCTCTTCCCTGGTTGAGGGGGGCTCTGCCCCTGTGTAAGGCAGTCCGTATGCACATCATACCGGAAGTTATAATTATGTTAAACATGGAACTTTAAGGGTGGACAAGAAGGCTCTTTCTTTAAAGATTTATCCGCTTCCTAATTGCATTTTTCCTTGCTGGTCTAACAAACCAGCTATCCAACAGAATCTTTCAGCTATCCTGGCCTGTCCTTTCCCCATCGGGCAGGTTCAGGCCTACCAAATTTTACCAGCTCCAAGGGGCAGTCAGAGGCTGGTGGTATACTTCCAGTCCTTTCAGATTGTTAACCATCTACTATCCAAAGCGGATTTGTTTGCTTCTTGGGGGGTTAATTTGTGGGAGGTTTTGATAGCTACTGTGCTACGCCCTTTGTCATCTACAGTGAGACCTCTGGGTAGAAGGTCTACAGTTCAATATCCCCCCAAAATTGTCCCCAAGGTTAGGAATAAGGCGGCAGGGTGCAGCTATGGAGGCCATAAAGAACCAATAAATGGCCGTTTGGTCAAATTGGCAATGCCGGTGCAATTAGCAGAATCGCCAGGTATTCAGCCTGGGCAAGTTTCGTTAGTCAGGCAAAGGACTAGCTCTATTCTCTCGGATCCAGAAGTAGATGACATGAATTTTGCGGCTTCAGTCTTCTCTAACTTGCCAGATTTGGGGAAATTTAATATGAGAAATACTGGGGGGGACACCTCCAACATTTCTTCCCCAGCTACTATGGGTCAGGCTAGTGTTGCCTTGTCTCCTGCAAAATCAGGGGAGGAGTTAGTGCCCACTGTACAGAAAGTCCCCAGGTTGGAGAATTGAGACAGGCAGTGTCGTGATCCTGATAGGATAAGGATATGCGCCTGGAATGCAGCAGGGTGGGCCAGGCTGGCTGGTTTTTCAGAGGCCATGAATTACCTAACCAAATTCCATATAATAGTGCTCCAGGAAACATGGACTCCCACATTGCCAGAACTTGAGAATTATACATCTTATTTTGTGCCAGCTACTGTGCCTTTAGCTAAGGGTCGGCCGAGTGGTGGTTTGGTGTGTTTTCTATCTGATGCAATGAAAGCCCAGATGGTTGCAGTGTATCAAAACCTCCATGCTTTTTGGCAGTAGCAATTAGAAGTGAGGGATTTATAATTATCATTGCTACAGTATATATACCGCCTGCGAATGCCAAATCTTATAACGCTAGGTTTTGGTCTCTAGTGACGGAAGGCTTAGGGGACATCTGGGAGGCTTACCCTCATGGGAAAGTCATTTTGTTGGGAGATTTTAATGCCTGTATAGGCCAGGATGATGAGTCACTGGCCCAGTATTGTGTTCTAACTGAGAATATCACCTCACTTGGCCCAAGGCGCTCCAAAGACAAATTGATAAATGCCTCAGGATTGCTTTTTGCAAAAATGTTAACAGAACTTAATCTCCTCATTTTAAATGGTTCGGGCTTTGAGGATACAGCTGGGGAATACACTTACATAGGCCCTGACTGGTTCCAGTGTGGGGGATTATGTGGCGGTTTCACCCTAATTGATACCCTTTATTGGCAATTTTGCGGTAGGTACTTGCCAAGAGAGCGATCATCTCCCCCTGGAACTTAAGATCCAGCTATGGGTACCAAAGGAACCCCTTTGTCTGGAGCTCTGCCCCAGACAGGGGCTCACTATGTATCTATTAAGCTTCCTGAGTCAGTGGTGGATAGGGTTGGCTCTCTTTTGTCAGAACATTTATGTATTGCGGGGGGGTCCGTGGGACTCCAGGGGGAGGAACATTTGGACATTGTTGGGAAAATCTCCTTTGTCTGTGATCAAATAACTAATATGCTACTGTCCTGTGCCCCAGGTTTAGATAAGCCCCATAAGCAGAGCCATCATCAAAAAATTTGGTTTGATGCGGAATGTAGGCTGCTCAGAGGACAAATGGTGGCAATTTACCAGGAGTACAGGAAGGGGAGGAGTTCTTGTCTCCCTTCCCAGTACTTCCAGATGAAGCGTCTTTATAAAGCCACCATAAGGGCCAAGAAGAAGGCATCCTGGGAAAAGTATTGGGATATGTTGGTTGCTTCAGCTGAAGGGCAGGATAGTAGAAAGTTTTGGCAATTGGTTGGTAGCCAGGGTAAACCTAGGTTGGAGGCATTGCCAGTTTTGATTCCAGACTCTGTCTGGATTACCCACTTCCAATCCCTGTACATAGGTAATGTTTTAGCTGTTGGGGCCCAAGTTTCTATGGAGGAGCTAGCTTCCCTAGGGCCCTGGCCGCTGGTGACAGCCAGTGAAATTGTGGAAATTATTGATACCTTTAATCAGGGCAAGACTCCTGGTCCAGATTTAATTTCTATAGATTTAATCAGGAACAATATAGATCGGTGGACTGGCTGCGCTTTTTACCCAAATAAACTCTACAGGAAATGTGCCGGTTTCTTGGGAGAAGGCAATAGTGGTCCCCATCTATAAAAAGGGCGATCGGGCCCTGCCAGCTAATTATAGGCCTATTAACCTTTTAGCCACCACAAGTAAAATCTATGGAAAATGGCTCTTACTCCAACTTAATGTCTGACTGATCCAGGCCGATATTCTTTGCCCAGAACAGGCAGGCTTCCAAAAAGGACGTTCTACCATTGAACATTGCCTGATACTGTATCATTTAATTGAAAAGTATGTGGCCTGTAACAAAAAATTCTATGTGGCATTTTTGGACCTTAAACAAGCCTTTGATAGAGTCAGTAGGACCATTTTGTGGGAGAAGCTGGGGGAAATGGGCATTGATAGAAGGTTGCTATTCCTCTTGCAATGCTTACATTCTAGGCTGGCTGTTAAGGTTGAGCGCTCAGGTCATCTAACTGATTCCATTCCTACCCGTTCAGGTGTTAGACAAGGGTGTGTGCTGGCCCCCACTCTCTTCAACCTATTTATTAATGAAGTGATTTTCCCTCTTGCTTCATCCTCCTTCTTTCCGCCCAAATTGGCAAATCATTCGGTGGGATGTCTTTTGTTTGCCGATGATATTGCCATACTGTCACGGACTAGGGTAGGTATGAATAGACAGCTGGCTTGCTTCAGGGAATTTTGTCAACATAATGAGCTTGTAATCAATCTAGATAAATCCAAAATTATGGTTTTCTCTAGAGCTCGCAAGGCTTGCTCCTGGTCTATAGGGGGCGATAGTGTTTCCCAGGTTAGAAGTTTCAAATATCTGGGATTAAATTTCCAGGAAACAGGTTCCTGGGATAATCATTTTGAGAGGGTGATCTCAACAGCCATAGGAACTGCTCTTGCTGTGTCCAAACTCTTCCTCAGCTCTGGGGGAGGTGCAATCAAACCAGCAATCAAGGTATTGAATGCAAAAGTGCGGGCACAGCTTCTTTATGTGTGGAGGTATGGGCCCCGCTTGTACAATCCAAGCTGAGGAACCTGGATAGCTTCCAGGCTGGATTCTTCCAGAGGCTCTTGAGGATTCCCAGGGGCATGCCCTTTGCGGTTATAAGGGCAGAAGTGGGTCAATTGAAGTGGACTCTAGTAGCCTGGGGTTTGGTCCTAAAATTCCGGGCGAAGCTTCAAAAATCTCAAGGTAGGGGGTTGGTGTACTTCTGGCTAACAGATACGTTCACCAGTAAATGGGCAAAGATGGTGGAGTGTTTTTTACATAGGCTGGGCTTCCATCCAGAGTATTGGGCCCAGAAGAGGTTGGGTGCAATGATGTATGAAATTAGGAATAGGCTTCTTGATTGGGGATTGCAGGAGGAAATCGCCAGTATTAGGGCCTCACCCCATGTAGTGGATTATCTCCCCTATATTTACCCCTGCCCTTGTTTGGCCATGTATTTAACCTTGGGTCTTTCTGAATGGGCCAAATACCTTTTTATGTGCACTCGCCTTAATGCACTTCCCGCCATGGTTCTGGAAGGACGATTCAGTGCTACCGAGTTCTCTACCAGAGTGTGTCCATTTGATAGGCAGCATGTTGAGACGACAGCTCACATTTTGTTTAGCTGCCATTTATACGATGCTCTTCGCTCCCATTTTTTGGCCCCTCTTCTGCAAAAGTTCTCAGATAGGTCTGAGAAAAATTTGTGTATGCTGGCTCTAGCAGACTCGGACTCTTCTACCACAATTTGGTAGCCCAATATTTGGTGGCCGTATTTAATCTCAGGAAATTATTTTTACATTTTAGGCAACCATTGGAATTCCACCTAGGGTCATGACACACCAGGATCTGGAATGTAGTTGTGGGGGGGCAGCAATGGCTGGGTTGATTTTGTAATTGTATGTGTTGATGTTTCTTTAAGGAGTTGTTTGTATGTTTTGTCTATTTGGCCTATGGCCGCAATAAACTTATTAAACTTATTATTACAGCCTGCACTCAAAGAGTACATGGTAAGTAGACTCTACAGACAAAGAGTCACAGGGGCACACACGATCTCCAAACGGGATCCCTAAAAAGCACCCCTCGAGAACTTTTGTGGGTAGCGCATTGATCCTTGCACAGCAAAAGAGATAGTTCTCTATAAAACCAGCATTAGAAGATAGATAGTGAGCCATAAAGCCCAACTGCGGGGCCAGTAAGCGAAACCCCGCCATGTGTTGAGATCCCTCAACTAGAGCAAGCTCCTCTTGATGGCTAATATCTCCGGACCTCTGAATAACTTCCTGTCTCGCAGCTAGAGGATTCTTAGATTCCAGATAAGCCTGAGAAAAACCCAGGTGAGCCAAATGCTCCTTAACCACCTTGTGTCATGGGCTAACAAACGTATTCTGGAAAACATACCCGATCAGAGAGTCCTGCACAACCCTGCTTTGCTTTAGCCAGTACACAGAGGCTTTCTCCCAAGCCACCGCTGACCAAGATCTCATTCCTACCTCCAACCTCACGGTAGCCGCTGGTGTGCCATTGGGTATTTTAGTTAGTATAGTCAGGAATCGCGTTTGAATTGCATTAAGATTTCTATTTGACAGAGGAGCCCATAGTTCAGCACTGTATAAGAAGGACGCTCTGACCTTTGACTCACAGACCTTAACTGCAGCCTCTTAAGTTCTTCCTTCCTGTCCCCGAGAAAAAGCGGAGAATGGTCAGCATTTGACTTCTTGCCATCACCTCCACTTTCCCTATATGGTCTCCCCACAGTCCAGTAGCAGCAAAATGCAGCCCTAAATATTTATATGATTTCTGCTGCTGCAACTGCCTGTCACCTATAGGCCACCTATAAATCTGCCTGCCAGTCGAGAAAACCAGAACATTGGATTTCGAGTGATTAATAATAAGGCAGTTGGAGGAACAATAGTTTTTAAAGGTCTCCAATTGTCTGAGCAAACCCACCCTAGTCTGAGACAGGAGGACCAAATCATTGGTGTACAATAATGCGCCGACTGGTTTAGAAGTCAGTTTAGGTGGAAAGTATCTCTCCTGTCTCATTTCGGGTATGGCATTGTTGATGAACAGGTTGAACAGGGTTGGGGCAAGTACACCCCCCTGACACTCCTCCCTGCTCAACCACGACATCTGGGGTCAACTGTCCTGACCGATTTAGCCTCACAGCTACTGTAGTCTCTGTGTAAAGAACCTGGATCAAGAAAAGCAATCTGTTGTCAATCTTAAGAAGAAGTAACTTCTTCCATAAAAGTGGTCTGCTGATTGAATCAAACGCTGCCCTCAAGTCCAGGAAGGTGCCATACAACCTGCCATTTGCTGACCTATACTTCTCTATTAAGTGATGAAGGGCCACACAGTGGTCCAACGTACAGCTATCTTTTTGAAACTCAATTTGCTCTGGGTATAAGATCTTGTTCTGAACTATCCACTTTGTCAGCCTCATCAGAATGTACATATATCTTGCTCACCACACCAATGAGGCTGATCTGCAGGACCCAATAGGAAGCTGCGAGTCTTCTCAGGGGGAGAGCTCACCCCCCCTTGGGAAGAAGCCTTTGACTATTGGAAGAGCTCTGCCAACCAAATGCTTAAGGAATGGGACTGCGGGGAGGGGGAAAAGAAGAAGCAGATAGTGGAAAGCTTAAAGGCTCCAGCATTGGAGGCTATCACTTCTCTGACTCAGCCTGATACTACTGCCCTGGAGTATCTAGAACTACTGGAGAGCCAGTTTGGGTTATTGTGTAACCAAAAAGGTTTTTACAATACCCTATCTAAAAAGTACATAACAAAAATATAACATATTGTCCACAGCAGGCACTCAAGAAACAAGTGCTTAGATCTTCAACAACGATTAAAATGGGGTAAAACCATACACATAAAACCTCAATACAGCTTTAAATGGAACAACATAACACTAAAGCTATTAAACTCTCTTTTAGGCAAATAGTTCCTGAGTCAAAATTATTAGCCATTCTACATAAGCACAAAAGGATCTTCCATACATGTAAGAATGTCCGACATAGATGATATATATCAGATGTTTAACAATCCTAACACAAAACCATAACGGTAATTCAATTAGCCAATTGCTTACTGCGTAAGAACATGGCATGCATACAAAAACATGCAACCGCTCTAGATGTCTTTGAGTCACTAGCGTTAAACCATTTTTGGATTGCCATTACTCAGGGAAGGTGTAAAACGGCTAATATATATGGCTGAAGGTATTTGCTCCGTAAATCATTGTACAAAGGGCAGCAGAATAATACGATATAAATCTTTTATCTCCTTCTGAGGACACATTTGGAAAGATCTATAACTCCTTTCAAGGCCTGCAAATCTCCCCTCACTTATAGCCGATGGAAAAAGTTGAAATCTAAAAACGGTGAAAGCACGCCTAAGTTGCACATTGTCCCAAGTGTAGAGATACGAATTTTCCAGTTTGTTTGATCTCAACAAATGGTATTCCGGGGCAATTTTTTGTTCTCTGATTGCGGCAAGTGACTCTTGGAGCTCCTGATCCAGGATCCTCCGCTTTATTGAACGTTTTACCATTATGGTGTCATATTTACTTAAAAATTCCTTTGAGAAACCAAGCTTCTGCACCACTTCCTCCATCTTTACATTCCGTTTGCAGGAATATAAGTCTGCACATAAAATTTTCCTAAGTGGTGAAACACCCTGTAAATGTACAAATTCTTTTGCCTAAAAATTAATTATAAGCATTAGAGCTCGTGCCTTTATTGAGGGAACAAGAGTTTCATATCGCAAAAGTGCTCTTAAAAACTTATTCTGGGGGACATCTAACTCATTTAAAAAATCCAACTCCCATATAGGGACCGCGTACAAAAGTTGTCCAATAACCTTGGATCAGTACAAACGCAAAGCGGGGGCAACTTGCTGTCTACCCCTTTTATAATAAAAAACTTTTAGAGTGGCTATGGTCTTATTTCTTGGTCTTTAACATAGCTAAAATGGCAACGCCAACTTCCCCCCGCTGAGATAAAAAAAACCAAATACTTAAAAACACTTACCTGTTCTAAAACAACCCCATCCATAAGCCATCTATGGGGGGAACTACCCAACCTTCTCCCTGTCAAAAGAACCTTGGTTTTGGAATGATTTACCTCCAAAATTTCCTGTCTACAATAGAGGCAAAATCTTTCCAAGCTTTGTCTAAGGCCTATCTTTGTTCTGGAGAGTAAAACCGCATCGTCTGCGTACAGTAGGATTGGAATGCATCTCGAACCAAGCTTTGGGGGTTGAAGTTGATCCTCTCGCATATAGGATACTACATTGTTCAGGTATAGATTAAACAGAACTGGCACCAGAATGCATCTCTGTCTCACCCCTGCCTATTTATAGGAACCATATTGGAGAGCAGGAGATTCTTAGTGACCCTTACTTGCAGTGAATTGCTGGTATGCAACTTTATTATAAGAAAAAGATGGCGGGGATCAAGAGAAATATCTTATAACTTGTGCCAAAGCCTGTCTCTACTAACTGAGTCAAAGGCCGCTTGGAGGTCTGTCACAGGTTTGAGGGTCCGCACCCTCACTTTACCGGGTTTGAGTGACTCAGTTTCCCTTGCGCACAGTTCTCTTGAATTAGTTTCTCTCTCTGGCTAATTCAAGTGTGCCACAATGAAACTCCTTTGTCACACAAGGGCCCGATCCTTCCCATTTACAGACTCTTTACTCTCTGGGTTCGCAAGAGCTTGAGGGCTCTTGTTGCTCAGTTGTGTTCCAATGTTAGTCACAGACACTTCTTCATAAAGATAAGAAGTAAGTTTATTGATTACATAAGCAAGATAGTTGATACAGAGTGGTTATTAGAAACCAAAGGTAAGCATAACGCATACCTAATCTATGCTGTTTGAGTTCCTACATTCATCTTACCCTATAAAGGTCCATAAGCTTCTTGTTCCTCAGCCATAAAGGTAGAATGGCTGGGCGCTGGCTTCTTAGTTGGTAAAGCGCAAAATCATGTCTCTCTGCTCATGTTTCTCCAGCCTGCTGTTGCCAGGCTGGCTTTCACATGTAGATCAGTTCTCTAGCTGGCTTTAGGATGGAAGAGCTCTTTAGGTGACTTACTGGCTCATTTAAATAGTTTCCCCCTTCTTTGTCTCTGTTCTCACCTTTGGGGAATCGTGGGTCCGGTCACGTAGAGAACCCAGGCAAACATGGAAGTCAATTTACATCTCAACAGGGCTGTCTGGCGAGAGACCTCAATACCCAGTTTGCTATCTCTTTGTATTTCCTGTAGCCTGGTGACGTGTCGTAGCCCTAATTTGAGTTCTACAGCTCTCAACTGTAACCTTACATACATGTGGACCCTTTGGCGTTACATATTCATCAGACTTGTAGTCTACATGTAGTCCCGTGTTACATGTGTGTGACCCTATGTTTCTCCGTGACAAGGTCTATAAAGCACAGATACAATTTCTGATGCCTATCACGCGGGCAAAGGCCGTGTCCTTTATATTTTTCAATCAGGTGGGACAGAACATAGTCCTGATCTGCTGTTGAGGAAGCCCTCCTGAAGCCCGCCTTCTCCGACTCCAAGAGGTCCACCTCATCAAGCCATGATTGCAACCTTGTCAGCAGATGCTTGGCGTACAATTTCCCGATCACCGAAAACAGACATATGGGCTTGTAATTAGATGGTACTGAAGGATCGCCCTTTTAAAATATAGGGTCAATCAAACTGATAAGCCAACGAGTAGGAATTCGACCTGTTTCATTTACGATGGTGAAAACCGGGGCTAATAAATTCGACCACCACTCAATCCATGCTTTTAAGAGTTTGGCTGAGATATAGTCTACACCCGAAGCCTTTCCAATTTTTAGTTGCGATATTAATTCCTTAATGACATTTGGGGTGACTGCCTCCCAGTGAGGAAATTTATACATTGCGGAAATTTCGATAGAAGAAAAGGAATCCATGGTGCCCCTAAATAAAGTTGAAAAGCGTGACTCCCATTGGGCCATCGATATTTTGCCTGGGACTGAGAAAAATTCCCAGTTCTGACATCCTTAACCAAGGTCCAAAATTTCTTTGGATCTCTAGTTCATGCTGCCTCATCAAGGGCTTTTCATTGTGCTATGCAAAAATCATGTTTTTTCCTGAGTAGAAATTGCCTATACTTGACTCTGTCTTGCAAAAAGGATAGTCTATTTTCTAGGGTAGGATGGTTATGAAACCTTTTGGCCTGTTTCCTCATTTGTCCACGAAACTTCCTACATTCCTTGTCGAACCATGAAGGGTTTTTGATCAAGGGGATATTGGAAGACTGTTTGATAACTATGACCAACTGTAGAAGTTCAACCAGCCTTTCATACTCCTGGATGACATCCCCCGATATGGAGGTAATAGCCTCCGTTAGGAGTTTGGCCCTATCCTGTGCTAGTAAAGCTATCACTGTCCTCTCAACCTGAACTGACCACTTTTTCCCTATTTGTACTAGGTCATGCAAATTACCCTGGAAATTCTGCTGCATAGCAGGATTTGCATGATCTAACTCCTGGTCAACCTCTAACCTAAGTCCCAAAGGGGAGTGACTGGACAAAAAACAGGGAATAACCGCAAAATTGCTGATTTGCTCTATAAAAATACACGAGACAAGAAGGTAGTCTATTGTGCTAGCCCCAAGGGTAGATATGTAAGTAAAATGCCCCTGCAGGTCTTGTTCCAGCATGCCATTTAAAATTACAAGGTCTAGTTCTTGGACCATCCTGGCCATCAAGGGTAACCTAGGGCATCTTGCAACATCTTGCGAAGATCGCTGACTGTTGCAGGGTATTCTTAGCTGGGTCTCGGAAAAAAATTCCCAGAGACTTAGCTGTGCGTTACCTATCTGCACATTGAAGTCCCCTCCCACTATCAATTCTGCTTTGGGATATTTATCTAGTGCCCTCACAATACTGTCCAGTATACGATCCCATATGTCATCACTATAGTAATGTGACATTGACAGGGGAATATATACATTTGCAAGCAAAAGTTCTGTTTTTTCCACCATCTTAAAGAACCACAGCCCATAGTAGGCAGAATACATGTCTATTAAAATAGGTAGGGTTGTCATAGATGACGCTATTAAAAGAGCTACTCCCCCGTTAGCTCTTCCCTTCTTGTTAAAGGAGTGTGCAGGAATGTTAAAAGTCCTAAAACCCCTACATTCCAACTCAGAGACAGCCCAAGTTTCTTGTAACAATAAAATCTGAAAATCTTGTATAAATAAAATAAAATCCACATCTTTAATTTTATTATTAATCCCAGTTATGTTCCATGATAAAAGGTTAATAGACAAAGGGGAATACATTTGGTGTCAGACCATAGAATCCAACCTAGGTAAAGGGATACTTTTAGTCACTTGGGACCTAGAATTATTTCTATCCCGGAATGAATATGTTCCCGGGAGTAACCGGTTATCAGTTTACTGTCCTTGGGGTTTAACTAAAATTGTTGCACCAGGAGGGCCTCGTACCACTGTTCCGGCTATCTCAGGGCAGTCTCCCCTGTCCTGCATAGATTTTGTTGCTGGAAGATCTACCTGCCCATCCGGAACAATAGATCCCTGTAACCCATTTCCTAACATCCTTATGCCGTCAGGGCAGCTACTAGAGCTCCTCTTTATTAAAGATCTATCGTTTTTCCTTACTGGAGTGGACAAAGCAGTAGGAACCACAACTCCAGTTGAGGAACATTGTGATGAAGAAGAAATTTTTGCTAAATCAACCTCCCCTTTCAATCCATTAAATTTTTTTACTTTTATGTCAGGAGTACCTAGATCTGGCTTTCCCAGCTCGAACACAAAGGACTTCAAATCTTCCAAGTACCTCCATCATTTCTGGTAGGCACAAATTTGTTTTAACACCCAGCACCTCCTGGTGATAAATGGACCGATTGGGAGACTTCCTGGGAATTTCTAAGACCTCAGTTTCCTGCAGGGATTCTAAACTATGATCACCCACCTCAGAATTAATTTCCACAGTTCACAAAACTTGTGGATTATTTGGCAGGACATCACAACTAAATGGTTTTAACTCATTTTTGTCTAGAGATACCATGTTTGCTGCTGGAGTTATACTAGGGGGATCAGAAAGGAGGAGTCTAGAGATATAAACCTGCCTTTTGTTTAAAGCATCCTCTTTGTCCAAAATCATTTGGACCAAAGTAGCCGAGTGAAATGTGATATTCAACAACCATCTTTTTTTAAAAAATTGGAATTTGGTCAACTGAGGCGATATCGCTTCTTAAGACCGTTGCTCCCAGCAAGATCCTCAGATGTTCTGTGATATTGCCAGGGGTGGTCCAAAAAGGAAGTGCTCCTGATGGAAGAGGGAGCACTGTGAACAATAATGCGACAGGAGAATACACATATTTGCCATATTTTTCAGTAGAAACTACTTTACTCATACAAGGTTTCATTTCCAGGGCCTCCTTATTAGCTTTTAGGGCTACTTCCCTGGCCTGCTCTACCATAGGGGGGGACTGCTTACTTACTACATCTGTTTGCTTTCCTAGACTCTGTAAAGCATTTAATTTTCCATCCATTTTATGCAATTTCAGAAAAAGTATTCGCATTGTATATGAAGTGGCGACTGCTAGGTCAGCCACAATGCTCAAATTAATAGGATCAAGTCCTTCCCTACATCTAGGCCCAGCAACATGAGCCACAGCATTGTTTTGAAAGTCTAAGTTTGTAGAGCTAGGCCAATTATCCTCGTGGCCTGAGATATTACTTCGTTGGCGTGACTGTAAAGCTGTGAAATGATTCTGCATGGAAATAGGGGACACCAGAGCCTCTTGACCAGAGCCTCTTGACCAGCCCCTGGGACTTGGGTATGATGTGGGTTCGTATTAATTCTTGTTTATGTGTTTGCGTTATGTATTATGTATATGTGTGTGTTAAAAACCTAAGGTTAAACAATAAAATATAACTGAACTAACTGACCAGCCCCAAAGAAAGTATCAATACGTCTCTGCTTTGATTCATGGCCAGGGACAGAGAAGGCCAAATCCTTCCTTGGGCATTTCTGGTTGGCCATTGCCCCTCTAACAACAATGGGAAGGCAAAGGCAACCTAGGAAAAAGTTTGGCCAAGGAGTACAGGTCCTTCAGCAACACAAAACTCCCAATCTATGTACTCAATTGCTACCGATGAAAGACATGCGGGGTAAAAGTGGTAAACATACATGGACCAAAGTGTTAGGACTCCTACTCCAAAGCGTGCTGAAGGGTGTGCAAAAGGGCGTGAGATCCTTCAGCGCGCGGCCCTGGTGCACGTCTAAGGCGCTGCTGTAGACTGACTATTGGCTTTATCCCTGCAGCTCACCGGCTCCACCCCAAGCTCTGCTCCGGCACAGGTGACAGGTAAGTAAGTGGGGGGGGGGATGTCTCCGTGCAGGCACTGCACTCACTCGTCACTCCACTGTAGACTGACTATCGGCTTTATCCCTGCAGCTCACCGGCTCCACGCCAAACTCCACTCTGACACAGGTGACAGGTAAGTAAGTGGGGGGATGTCTCTGTGCAGGCGCTGCACTCACTTGTTGCTCCACTGTAGACTGACTATCGACTTTATCCCTGCAGCTCACTGACTCCACCCCAAGGTCCGCTCCAGCACAGGTGACAGGTAAGTAAGCGTGTGTGTGTGTGTGTGTGTGTGTGTGTGTGTGTGTGTGTCTCCGTGCAGGCGCTGCACTCACTCGTCACTCTGCTGTAGACTGACTATTGGCTTTATCCCTGCAGCTCACTGGCTCCACCCCAAGCTCCGCTCCGGCACAGGTGACAAGTAAGTAAGCGGGGTGGGTGGGGAGGATGTCTCCATTCAGGTGCTGCACTCACTCATCCGATTTGCTTATTAGATTCAAAACTATTTTGCAAGACAAAGGGGAGAAGCTCTCAGACTACCTGAATCACCTGGAAAAATCCCTAGCCAAGTCTGTGCGGGGAGAAGCCATTGAGGCAGCTGAGATGAATCAGGCCCACATTAAACAAGTAATCTGTGGGGCCATACATGCTGACATGGCGGTATGGAAATTTTGGCTGGATGAGAGGCGGGAAGACCCTCCTACCCTCACTGTCCTTCTCCAGGAAGTCAGAAAGTTAGAGGGCCAGGAAGAATTGAGAAGCTCTCTAGCACCACCCAGCCCAGAAACCCTAATCCCCATCCACATAGGGGGCAAGCCCTCCAAGCCCTCCTGGATAGTGGATTCCAAATATCCATGGTTAGCCAGAGCTTCCACCAGAAGCACTTGTACAGCTTCCACCTTCATCCCCTGAGGGGACTTGACCTGTGGGGAATCAGTGACAAGAGAGGCCCTTACATGGGATACTTAGTGGTTCCCCTAGTTTTTCCCCACTACCTACTGGGAGAGTCCTACCAAACTGAAGTCCTGATCCTAGTCTGCCCAGACACTGAGACCAGTGACCGAGTCCCCGTCCTCATAGGGACAAACCCCTGGATGTTTGGGGAGATGCTAAAGTCAGGAAGCAAAGGCAGAACCAAGGCTCACCCGTTGGCCGCCAGGGCCAGAGCTCTGCCTGAGGGGGATGACCCCCTGAGGGAGGCAAAGAATCCAGATTCTCCAGGGTGGATTGGGGAGATCATCCAACAAAACAGGGAGCCCTTTATTGTTCCCCCAGGTGCCAGCCATGATCTAAATGCCAGGCTGAAAATTGGTGAAGTGTGGAGGGTAACCGTGGTGGGGGAGGGGTTGTCAAAGCCCAAACCCAGCCCTTCACCCATAGATCCTTTGGCCAAACAATAAATGTATTACAAAGCATAGATCCTGAGAGGTTTAAATTTGGAGACTCACTCATCCCCCCAGAGTGGAAGGCCAGGCTGCAGACCGAGCTGGCCAAAAGGGCCCAGGCATTTTCCTTGTCCGAATGGGACGTAGGTTGTGCCCAGGGAGTAGAACACACCATCAGACTGACCGATGAGACTCCTTTCGTGGAGAAATCCAGGAGACTCTCCCCAGGAGATATTGCTGATGTGAGGCGGCACATTGATGAGTTACTAAGGGCTGGTATCATCTCAGAGTCCCGAAGCCCTTATGCCTCACCAATTGTGGTAGTTAGGAAGCTAAATGGGGCAGTAAGACTTGGCATTTGAATTCCAAGACTTTGAAGGTTTGAGCCGGTTATGACCAGACTGTCCAGAATGTCTATGACAATCTTTATTGTTTACTGCATTTGATTTGTTCTTGGAGAAAGCAACATGTTAGGAAGGGGGGGTGTAGCCCCCCCCACCCCCACCTTTTGGGACTACCAAGTGCTTAGCCTGCACTTGAAGTGAGACCGCTACTAGGGGGCACAAGAGAACAACTGAGCTAGTTGCAGAGGTTGAGGTTTAAAGGAAAGACGTGCATAAGAATCGATGCAAGGGAGGGAAATGATTGACAGCCAGAGGGAGGGAACTTGGAACTGTTGCCAGGGAGGGAGGGATTTTCTGCCAAGGGAAGGGGAAGAAGGAGCGAGCATGAGGTGAGGAGGAAGGGAGGAGGGGGGGAGATTGACCAGTCGGAGCGAGGGGGCCAGGAGAGTGTGGGTCAAGACTCAGGAGAGCAAGGTCAGATAGAGCAAGGGAAGTTTTAGCTGCCAAGGAACCTGGGGCAGTCAGAAGAGACCGGTGACTGATGGATGGGTTATTGAGCAAACAAACACAATAGGCTAAATGGTGCAGTACAAACTCAAACTCAAACAACTAACTGCCACCAAGCAATTATTAAACTTACAGTTCTTTTTTAATGGGGGCAAAAGCTCCTGAAAACATTATATAAATACAGCCAAACAAGAAGGTATCGCGTGACAATACGGGATAGAGGAAGAATTTTTCTAATACAGTCTTTTATATGGTGCCACAAGGAAGATCCTGTAGATACTTTTGTCCAACGTTTCACTACATTCGTAGCTTCCTCAGGGGTCTTTACAAGGTTATAGGATATTTCTTTGTTGTCAAAAACAGCATCACGATACACATTCTAAAGGAAAGAAACAAAAAGCCAATGGTCCATATTTAGCCATCAACGCAAGTTACATAGTCTGTTCTGATATTATTACAGAAATATAAGCTACGCAGTCAATGCAAAATTGACTTACCCCAATTGAACACCATAGTGACAGATAATATAATACCTTCTTCTTATCAGGAAGGAATGCACTTCCTTAATTTAAGAAGGGGGGAAGCTTATTAAACACAAGACTGATGGAATAACTCCTTTTATATAATCTTAAAACTAGAGCAAGTTGGCACTGAAAGAAATAGAAAAAAGCTAAAGAAGTTTACTAACCTCCAATGGGCCTAAATAAATAGTGTTGCCTTATACAATAAAATGTGCCTTTTAGCTCAAGGTTTAACAGGGAGAAACTCCCTATTATGCTTTTTACCAACCAACAGGCTAACTTGGCTGCTATCCTGATGCTGCAAGAGAGACAAAGTGGCAATACTTAAATGAGAGGGAGACCCTGATCACATGATTCACTCCAGCCAGTTCCCATCTAGTAACTATTAAGCTTGTCTGTAGGACTGAGTTGGTTTCCATCTGGCAACAATGGAGTTACCATGTATCACTGGAACAATACCTTGTTACCCCTTTCATTTAGAGACCAACCAAGTAAACCTCCAAATTATCAAGTGAAATGCATTTACAAGTAAAAAAATAGAGTCCAAAAGATCATTAAGTCCACAGAGCTGAATGGTGTCTAAGGTAATAATCCAAAAGCTTTCTCTTTCTGCCAAAACCTTAGGATTGACTGGGGAGCATATCTTCTCTATGCCCCCAAAAGAAAAAGAATTAACATCTTGATGATAATGATTAAAGTGCATTCCTTCTTGATAAGAAGAAGGTATGATATTATCTCTCACTGTGGTGTTCAGTTGGGGTAAGTCAATTTTGCATTGACTGCGTAGCTTATATTTCTGTAATAATATCAGAACAGACTATATAACTTGTGTTGTTCCCCTGCTTTAGAATGTGTATTGTGAGGCTGTTTTTGACACCAAGGAAATATCCTGTAACCTTGTAAAGACCCCTGAGGCATTAACGAATGTAGTGAAACGCTGGGCAAAAGTATCTACAGGATCTTCCTTTTGGCACCATATAAAAGACTATTAGAAATTTTTTCTCTCTATCCTGTATTGGTAGTAGTAATTTATTCAGGCACGGGCTTTCACCATGGTCAACAAATGGTAGCAGACATAAAAGCATACATACGAGAAATTCATAATACCAAGTAAACAAAATTAAAACACGTTAACATAAAAACTATAAAAAACCTCTATAATACCTCTATAAACAACAGATCAAGTTACAAAAATGTGATCGGAGACTAATTATAAAAACGTAATTAACTTCAACTAATAGAGTAAGGATAAGCTAAGGGGCAAAGGATGATGGTACAAATAAAGGTATAAAGGTCAGCACCAAGAAAAGCCAGATCTGACCCTCCCTCGGTATTTTGGGGAAGGGAATTCATGGTTGAGTAGTGACTAGTGTTACATCTTACATTTTAATCTATGAGAGGCAGAATGAGCGTGAATAAGAACACGTCTTTTGGCAGCAAGATACTGACACCAAGTGTTCAGAATGAGATAAGTTATTCAGTTGTTTAAGGAGATTGAAAGAATCAGTTAAATTGTTTTCCAAAAAAGGGGCCAACCAAGCAGACCTCAATGAGGCATAATAAGGGCATCTAAGTATAATATGTTGAATTGATTCAATTTCGACTAAAGAGCATTGTCATTTCCTTTTCTGTAACGGTATTTTGTTAAATCTGCCCTTGACCACTGCGGAATGGATAAATTCGAAGCGGAAGAGGGTATAGCATCGTCTAAGATGTTTATTGGCAAGAAGATCTAGATATGTTCTCTACTGAACGTGCTCTTGGTCTTAGCTAATGAGGGAGTGACTTTCCACTCCTTTAAAACAGATAGGTCTTCTTTCATGGCAATATCTCTAGACCGTTGCTCTACAATCCTCTTGACAGTTATTGCAGAGTAGCCGTCAAAACAGGACAGAGAAAAGCCTAACTTAGTCAAAAGCACCATCAAGAGTTTTACCCAAGGGTATGCTTTGGTCCCATCGTGTTGTAATTGCTCTTTTAGGCATAGAGCCTGTAACGAGTCCTGAGGGCCAGCCAACAATTTAGTCCAGTACCTCACCAGTACTTTTCTGGACTGACGTTCGATAGAGAGGGTGTTAGTTTCAGCCTGAACAACCACATCTGGGATAGTGGGGCCTATTTTAAGGATTCTATGAAGAAAGAAGTTCTGCACTCGCTCTAAGATTAAACAATCTGGAGACATGGTCAATTCTGCTCCAAAGGTCAGCATTGGACAGACCTTTGTTTGGAATGCAGTTAAGATGGATGAAATGGGAATGCTATGTGAGATGTTATAGGCTTTCAGCAAAACTTTTGTTGTCGTAGTAGAAACGC
>QEPC01006070.1:0-18520 GCA_003113815.1 Sphenodon punctatus | reverse complement strand
TCAAATATGCATTATTCAACCTACCATTTGTGGATTAGCCAGTGTGTGCTGTGCACTGCACTGCAGTATCCCTGAGGAGTACCCATTTTGTCTTTTCAATGGGGGTGTGTGTGTGTTTGTGTGTGTGTGTATATGCCTACTTACTTTATAAGCCAGATGATTAGAAGGGACTTGAGCAGAAAAAGGGTGAAATCTTCTGTACATCCACCCCAAAGCTGAGATGCTGAGACACACTAGAAGGACTGTTTTAAAGCTCTAATGCATAACGGGCTGATGGACTTGGACCTAGGAGACCAGGGCTAATTGAAATAGGAAATCACTGAGTGACCTTGGAGAATTAAAAACCTCTCCGTCTCAGTTCCCCATATGTAAAATGGGAATACATGTGTATCTGTCTTTCCCTGTGCGTTCCCCTCATCCTTGTGCATCTTTGATTGTAAGTACACTGGGAAGGGAGTGGGACCTGTCTAAATCAATCACTCTCTCTTAGGGCATTATTTCACTGTCCTTCATTAACTACACAATACAAAGGCTCTTATAAAGTATAAGATTAAAATGCTAAAAGCACCACAAACACACACCCTCTCCCTGGCTGTTGCTGGTTGCCGCCCACCAGCAGACTCTACAGAACTCTAGTGTCCGGGGGAGGGAAGGTGGTCACGTAAGGACAGGTGGGGGCAGGGCAGTCAGTGACGGCATCGGCGATGGCGGTCGGCGACTGCAAGTGAGTGTAACCCGGCGGTACTAGGGGGCAGGGCATAATAGCACTCATCACGCCACCTGGCTCGGCTGCACTGATCAGTTAGTCGTGTAATAAATAAGCATTTTTACATTATTTATATTACAAAGTATGCCAAACACAGCAATAATTTTATGATTAACAAAACAAACAATAAAACTAATTTAAAAGTAAAAAAAAAAAAGTTACATTTAATGATGGGGAATTGAAACAGCTGAATGACAGCTACAAATTGAATAGTAAGGAAGGACCTTAACAACTATGTCAACACAGTTCTGATGCTCAGTTTATTTCTTCTAATGTGGAAGTGCGGAATGAGGATTGTAACAAACTCTTCTGCATGGATCAACTTCATTCCTTCAACTTTCTGAGATGGTCCTATGATGTAAAAAATGACTCGGTCAGCCAATACACAGGTCACTTTAAACTCCTACTAGGAGTTTTGGTCAAAAATTTTTAGT
This sequence comes from Sphenodon punctatus, assembly GCA_003113815.1. Lineage (NCBI taxonomy): Eukaryota > Metazoa > Chordata > Lepidosauria > Sphenodontia > Sphenodontidae > Sphenodon > Sphenodon punctatus. Next base: position 17,320 of record QEPC01006070.1, on the reverse strand, counting down.
TTGGAGATCAATTTATGTTTACATAAAAGATCAATTTGCCATAAAATAAAAACACCGTTCCTTGAACTCCCACCCAGAACATGTTGTGCATGCATGTATGCATTGAGAAGAATGGGCAGTTATTGTGGCACAGAGAGACACACAGCACCAGCACTCAGCGTGACAGCACAGCACAGTAGCGGCTGCATAGTCATATTCCCTTCGCAGAACCGCGATAAAAGCTCATGACTCTCTCATATATTAAATTGGCGGAATGCAGAAAAAGACCGCTGATTGTATGCGACAATGGTAACGATCAGCAAAAAGGTGAAACACATACATGCCGCATCTGCGGATTCTTGTAGCGGAAGAGTCGCAGAATCGTGAGGTACCAGGCGGAATTCAATTGTTCAAATAAACATGAAATAGAGCAGGAGTTAAAATACATCCCTGTCTTACCCCTCTATTAATAGGGATTTCTTTTGTCAAAGGTTCCGAGCGAGCATACCGCACTTGCAGCGTATTTGAATTATGTAACTTGATCATCAAAAAGAGCAGGCAAGGGGAACGCAATGTGCATGCGCAACCGCTAGAAGCGCTGAAATCTCGCTCCAAGGAAGAAAAAGTGTGAAAAACGGCAGTAAATTAAAAAGCTGAACAAAATAAAACCAAGAACCAGGCAGGGGACTCTCCGGGGCATGGGCCCAGCTAAAAAACTGGCAGAGAAAGGGTCGATAACATGTTACTATCAGCACCGGGCCCGGCAGATGGCAGAGCCAGCACAAAAAGGAGTCACGGTGAGCAGTAAAATGGCAGCCGCGGCCCAGCCCAATGTCCTGGGGGACCCAGAGAGGGAACAGGCAACAATGGACATCATACTTGCTGAAATCAAAGCTTCAAGGGCTGTAGCCCAAAAAGACAAACAAGAAGTACTTGAAAAAATTAACAGAGTAAAATGCTCAGTGGAAGAGGGGAATAAAAAACTGGAAAACCTGAGCAAGCGCTTGGAAGGTGCTGAAGAACGCATATCAAACCTGGAAGACCAGTCACTAAATGCAGAAAATGACTTGTCCAAGATTAAAGAATACCTGATCCACTTGAGAGCTAAATATGAAGACCTAGAAAACAGGTCCAGGAGCAGCAATCTGTGCATCATGGGGGTGAAGGAAGGTGCAAAGGGAGGGGGAACACAGGAATGATTGAATCAAATCTTTACAGAAAACTTCCCTGATCAAAAACACCTCCATAACATGGAGATAGAGAGAGCATATAGAACGCTGCACCCCAAACCGAAAGAAAGAGATCCCCCAAGAGCTATCATAGTTAAATTTCTAAAATTCAAAGACAAAGAAGCCATATTAGCTGCAGCGAGAAAAAAAAATCAAGCTATGGAATATCAGGGTAATATACTAAAGCTGCAACCAGACTATACACCCGACACCATGAGGAGGCGCAAAGCATGGTCTAAATACTTTGCTGAGCTGATAGATAAAGGACTTAAACCTCAACTCTGGCATCCAGCCAAACTGGCCATTTTAATCAATGGCCGAAGAAAGGTCTTTGAAGATACCTCGGATCTGGAGATTTTCATACAAACGCATAAACCCACGCAGCAGAAAGCAGACTAACACTATCCCACTCAGCAGATAAGTGCTACATCTAATACAACCTGGTTTCTTTATTTACCTCTCTTATATAGGTGTATTAACCTTAAATGCATTTTGGTTATAATTATAATTATGCTGTTAAGTTACAAATTGCTTATATCATTGTACTCCGCTGCACGATTTTATGTAGAATGCAACAGGGCGTGGTGGAACCCAGGCATCCACCTAGGCCTGCACAGAATAAGAAAGAAAGAAAAAAGCTGGGAGGAGGGGGAGAAAGACTACAAAATAAATAAATAAATAAATAAATAAATAAAAACAAAAATAAGATGTTCCCCCCCCAAAACTTTCAGTTATACTGAGAAGGAGAGAACATGTGGTTCCATTAGGCATGAGCTGCCAACTCACATATCAAAATTGTTGTTTATGTTAGAATGTTATAAGGTAATGTTGTTATGTTTTGCCAAGTTTGTTTTACTCAGGGTGATTTCAGACGTTACGCGGTCCCAATTCACAACAGTGGATTCCCACTGTTGACGAGCCACCCAACCACCCCCCGTGGTCCAGGGAGGCCCCGAACAGACGTGTTGGGACCGGAACCACGGCAGGGAATCAGACAGACAGACCACGGCCCGGGGCAGCACAACAGACATGACGCCGATTCCCGGCCATGGTCAAAACACCCAGAAGGTTCCGGGGAGGGGCGGGAGGCAGACATGGCCGGCTGAGGGCAAAGGAAGTCAAAAATGCCAAAAGGGAATGCCCACACAAGGGAAACAGGAAGGGAGGGGGAGGAGGGAGAAGAGCCGCTGAGGCGGCACACACAGCAGGCATAGAGACAACGAGGTCACAGTGCTGGTACCCAACACAACACAACCACATGCCCGGACCCATACACACCCAAATGGGAAAGGAATGGAAGAGGGGTCATAGCAGGACAGACAACACACATGGCACAACGGGCACAGGGTGGAGGGAGGGTGGGCCATGGACAGGGATGGGGGGGGAAACTGGCCCAGGGGCAGGGCCGGACATGGGGAATGGCATCCAGAACCCCAACAACACAGCCTCCATGGGCACCCCCACAGCTACACAGCCAGTCCCAGAATGGAGGGACCCCGCATGGGCAGAGCACAGGCACAGGGGGAGGCCACATGGAACAGGGAATGGCCTGAGAACGGTCCAGGAGGCAGACAGGTACCCCAAGCGCCAGCAAGGGTGCGATGGATGGGATGGAGGAGAGCTGGAGCCATGCAGCCGGTCCAAGGACACACACACACACCGGGAGCATGCCGGGAGGTGCAGTCCGGGGGCCCCAGAACCCCGCGGTCACAGAGTCACCCAAGGTGGCCAAGCATGGACACAGGAGGGATCACAGGTGGACGAGGAAGGTCAGCAGCACCCCGGGGTGCTGGGTGCCAGCTCGGAGATCAGGACATGGCCACTGGAGAAGGCAGCCATGGAGGGGAACACCGGTTGCAGAGGCAGATGGGGGGACGTGGAGGGGGCCCAAAGCCACAGGCAGGGGAAACGGAACCCCAGAAACTAGGCAGCACAGCAGCAAGGCTGGGACATCATGGAGGGAGCGGGAAGTGACCCATGGCAGCAGGACGGAGGTGGGAGCTCACAGCAGGGCAGGCAACCGGGGCCCAGAAGGCACAGGGGACCTCACAGCCAGCTGCAGGGGGCCACGAAGGGGCCCGGGGCCAGGTGGCCCACCAGGTGCATGAAGTGGGGCCACTGAAGCATGCCCTGATGGTATCCCAGTGTTGCCATGTGGTGGGCAACCAGGTAGTATGTCTCAAAGGGATCCTGCATGGCGAGCCCCACCTGCACATCGGAACAGGACCACACACCAGCCAGTGCCACCAGCTCCACCCTGGTGGGCTCCAAAAAGCCATAGTCAGCAGCTGGGGGCCACGGAAGGTGACCAAGCTCCAACAGCCGGTGATAGACCACCCCACGGGACTGCTGGTACCCACAGGCCTCGTGAACACAGCCAAAGAAGGACACAGCCAGGGCGGGGCCCCCCTCCGTCAGACAGGCCGTGTAGGCAGCCAGGCTGCACACAGAGAGGGCAGACACGGTCTCTGAAGCTGACCACCCCACATGCGTGCACCACATCTCTGGAATACATCCATCGGGAAAGGGACTCAGGCCCAGCACCTCTGCATAGGCACCTGTCAGGATGTCTGGGCAGCTCAGGAGCAATTGCATGGCCGGGGAATGCCACAGGTCACACTGGGCCATGTTCTCATGGAAGGTCCAGCTATGGGGAGCGCCGAGGGTGGAGGAGCCCACAGGGCACCGGGGAAGCCCTGCCAGTCATGGTCCAGCACATGCCTGTTACTAAATGGAAGGTGAGCGGGGCCCCACAATCCATGGAGGAATGGGAGGGGAAGCAGGGGAGCTCCAAGGCCAAGCGATAAGGCCACAGGCCACAACATTGCCCGGCTAATGAGTGAGGCATGGGGTGTGGACCCAGCACAGCTCCTGGCACCGAGCATACATACAGGACATCCTACACACAGCTCAGGGTGGTGAGGACAACAGGCAGCCAAAACACAGAGAGGTGGGAGGTGATGACAGCAGGAATGCAACTGCAGGCCGCACATGCCCGGGCGCAGGCTGGACCATGCACCAGGCCCCATGCAGGGACTGCAGGTGTGCGCAATGGGGCACCCACTGCTGCCTCGCCCCTGTCGCCTTGTGGGAGCCGGCCCAGCCGGGGGGGCAGAGGTGATCTGGGGCCCGCTGGCCGGAAGGCAGGCCACAAACAGGGGGTGTGGCGACATGAGCCCCAGCCTATAACGGGTGCGGCTCCAACCCACCCAGGCCACCGTTCACCATGGATCTGGGCCGGTTGGGGACCTGCATGATGCACCTAGCAGTCTGCGCTGAGTGGTACTGCTTGCACATGAACCTCCTGCACATCCAGACCTCAGAGGTGCACCTGACCACCCAGCTGTGGGTGAGCATGGCCTGGAGCACTGCTAGAGCCCAGCAAGCCCACCACGGTCACAGGCACTCCCTGGACTGGCTCAGGGCCCAGTGGGTGTCGGGAACGGCCAGGCAGGTCCTCATCTGTGCCCGGCAGTGGGCTGCAGCACCCTGCGAGGTGGCCGGCTGGCTCCAGTGGCGAAGGGAGACCATGGAGTGGCAGCACACCCCCATGCGGACCCCCATTCCCATGGTCCAGCAGGTGGCCATTGGGGTCTGGGCACTAGCAATGACCGACTCCTGCCAGTCCGTCTCGCAGCATTTTGGTGTTGGGGTGAGCACCGTTGCCAGTATCCTGTGAGACATCTGCGAGGTGGTGGAGGGCGGGCTCCTGGACCGAGTGATCCAGCTGGTGGACCAGGAGATCGTGATGTCTGGCTTCGTGGCTGGAGGGTTCCCCAACTGCATGGGCACCATGGACGGCACCCACATCGAGATCCTCCACCCCTCAGATGGAGAGGCCATGGAATATGTCAACAGACACGGGTACCACTCCCTGCAGCTTCAGGTGGTCGTGAACCACTGGGGGCGGTTCATAGACATTTTCACGGGCCACTCTGGGTGCAGCCACGATGCCCGGATCATGACCATCTCTCCCTTCTATGCCCAGATGTACCGCAGGGACTTTGCGAACATGGGGATGACCCGGATCAAGGGGGTGCTCATGCCCCCCTGCATCCTGGGGGACCTGGCCTACCCATTCACGCTGATGAAGTTGTACCCGGTCACCAGGAACCCTGTGGAGGCACTGTACAATACCCACCTGTGTGCAAGCAGGACCGTGGTCGAGAGGGCCTTCAGGGCCCTCAAGCAGCGCTGGAGCAGCCTCGTGGGCTGCCTGGACTACACTGTGGAGACCTCGGCCCTGGTGATCGGAGTCTGCTGTGTGCTGCACAACATGTGCAAGACCAATGGGGCTGCCCTCGACTACCCTGTGCCCTTATATATAGGAAATATAATATCCCTAAATTCAACAGGGACCAAATTAAATTTCTCAACGCCCCTATAACCACCACAGAAACCAAATTAACAATAAAAGAACTCATCAAAAATAAAGCATGTGGCCCCGATGGACTCCCAGCAGAGTTTTATCAAACATTCAGTGACATCTTAACCCCACACCTAACTAATACCTTTAACAACATTATGGAAGTGCAGACAATGCCCCCAACCTTTTATGAAGCAGTAATAACCCTAATCCCCAAACAGGGCAGGAACCAGGAGGAATGCAGCAATTATAGACCCGTATCGCTACTAAATGTAGACTATAAGATATTCGCTAAAATATTGGCCAACAGACTAGCAGCAATTATTGATAAAGTAATACACATGGACCAGACAGGCTTTATCCCCAATAGACTTGGAATAGATAATATAAGACGAACAGTCAATCTCATCATGGCGGCACGTAAGACCAATACCCCGACATTAATATTATCGGCCAACGCGGAGAAGGCCTTTGACAGATCTGAGCCGGACTGTCTGTACCAGGTAATGGAATCCAAACCATTCTACCCATCCAGAGGCACAAGGCAGGGATGCCCCCTATCCCCTCTACTTTTCAACATTTCTCTAGAACTCCTAGCATGTGCTATAAGACAAGTGCAGGACATAACGTGCATACAAATAGGTCACACACAACATAAAATATCTCTGTTCGCAGATGACATGTTCATATATCTTACACAGCCACAAAGCATGGTCCCTAAAAAAACCCACCTCATAGATCAGTTCAGTCAAATCTCAGGATACAAAATTAACTATCAAAAATCACTGGCACTAATATTGGCAAAGAATAAGGAGGTCAGACAGAATATCACAAGACAAACCTCTTTCACAATAGCACAATCCCAATTTAAATATTTAGGAGTAAATATCACTAGAGAACATGAAAAGCTCTTTAAGGCTAATTTCCCCAGCATACATCAAATCCGGATGGAAATAGCAACTTGGCAGCATCTCAAAACCTCATGGCTAGGGTGTGTCAACCTATTCAAAATGATTGCGTTACCAAAAATCCTACATAAAGCGATGGCCCTCCCAATACACTTACCTACAGCATTCATTAAGCAATGTGAACGATCCCTGATGGCTGCAGTCTGGAAAGGGAAAAAGCATAGAATTAATAAAATGTCTTTAACCAGAAAAAAGGACAAGGGAGGGATCAATATGCCAGATCTAACTAGCTATTTCAAAGCAACATCACTCAGAACATTAAAATACTGGTTCCACCCCACAGCTAACACTACCTGGGTAGAAATAGAAAAACACATCCTGGCTATACCCAATTTTTAAGAGCTACTAACCAATAATAAAAAAAACTGAAAAAAATGAAATCCATAGCCACCCATTTGCACCTACAGCTATTTGACATTGGCAGCAGGTGTTACATAAGTTGAAATTATCCCACTATGCTTCCCCATTCTCCCCCATAAATACACAAGAAGCAAAACAGAACAGAATAGCTCCAGACCTACGCAAAATACTCACCAAGTGCAACATTCTGAGAACGGAACATCTGTTTCAGGATGGGCTATTTATATCATTCCAAGAACTAGAAAATAAAACAAAGGCAAAAATAGACACTTTTCAATACTTGCAATTAAAAGCTACATATACAATTAAGGACAAAGAACAACACCATGCTAGACCTCCCACCAACATTGAAAAAATCTTATTTGGCCACTCACCAAATAAAGGGATAATACCTAGAATATATGGAACGTTAATTGAGATCGAAGCCAGTAAACAAGTACCTTGCATTGAGAAGTGGGAAAAATAATTAGGGGAAAAATTTAATGAAAAACAGGTGGATTCAATCTGGCAACACATGCATGAATGTGCTAGCTCCTTGGAAGTCAAGGAGACTCAAATTAAAGTAACTTTAAGATATTATCTAACGCCCCACCAATTTAAAAACACTGATGGCCCTGATCCTGGCCTATGCTGGTGGGAATGTGGGGATCAAGGCACGTACCTGCATTGCTGGTGGACCTGCCCTAGGGTGCAGTCTCTATGGCGTACAATATGGCACTGAAGTGCCATACCATGCAGAATCAGCACTATTGGGGTTATATCTGAATATACCACTGCTGAAGCACCACCAAGACACCTGCAAGATAATGACACTCGCCGGAATAAACATCATCACCCAAAAATGGAAAACCGCAAGGGACATTTCAGAGACAGCATGGCTGAAACGTGTTTGGTACATGTACTCCATGGAAAAAGTAGCAGCCACGCAAGAGAACAATTCCAAGAAATTTACAACCAAATGGTTCACTTGTGTAGGGGTTATCCAAGGAACCACTCTTAAAGAAGAATTCAAATCATTTCTGGTAGACTATACAGTATGAAACTCTGGGCAGTAAAATGGGTACCTTTACTGAAAAATCCAGAGACTTGGCACATGTTTGAATGTTTGTTTGTTTATGTTGTATGTATTACGAGTTTTCTTTCTCTTATTCCAACTTTTACAATAAAATTTTAATTATTTTTTTATTTTTAAAAAGAGCAGGCGGGGATCTAAGGAAGTTAGACTAAGCTTGTACCAGAGTCTTTCCCTATCCACCGAGTCAAAAGCAGCATGAAGATCTATAAAACACTTATGTAAATAAGATTTCTTCCATTGGGAGACATAATTGTCTATTAGATGATGATGGGTAAAAACAGACATGATGCTAACCACCCTTTAACCACCTTTGGTGGTTATTTATGCATGTTGCAGGGCTATATTGGTGCCCTATGCAGCCCTGCAACATGCATAAATAACCACCAAGGGTGGTTAAAGGGTGGTTAGCGTCATGTCTGTTTTCACCCATAGAACATAAATCTGATCTACGGTGGATTGCCCCTTACAGAAGTCTGCCTGTTCTGGTTCCAAAACCTTCTCATAATCCAACAAAAGCCAAAATTTAGACAATAAAAATTTGGCATATAATTTCCCAATAACGCTGAGTAAGCTTATTGGTCTATAGTTAGCCAGCATTTGGGGATCCCCCTTTTTATAGATTGGTATGACCAAGCTAGTACCCACTGCCTAGGGATTCTTCCTGTTGCATTAATATATGCAAAAAGAGGGGCCAATAGAGTTGCCCACCAACCAATCTGGCTCTTTAAAATTTCCACAGGTAAAAAATCACCCCCAGGAGCTTTCCCTGATTTTAGTTGGGAAATTAAATCACTAATTTCATTTTCAGTTACTGGATCCCAGTGTTGGAATCTATCATTGGAGGACAGAATAATATTATTAGTGACACTACTGAACCATCCGCAAACAAGTCAGAAAAATGCTTCTCCCAAATAGTGGGCAACAGTAAGGGAGTATTGTACTCCTTCCTGCCTAATCCAGCTGCCCGAATCAGGGTCCAAAACTGTTTTGAATCTCTGCATCTGACTGCCTCCGACAAGGAGTTCCACTGCATTAGATGAAAGTCATGCTTTTTCCTTGTCAGAAAACCATGGTATTGCTTCTTACAAGACTGAAAGACAAACCTATTAGCCTCTGAACGCATATATTTCAACTGTTTTAGAGGCTTTCCATAAAACATTCCTCACAATCTTGCAATCCCTATCAAACCAAGACAGATCTCACAAAGCTTGGCCTGTCGCCTCCCTTGAAATCACCAGGAAAGGCCACATGGACTCTATGAGACTTTCATAAAAGATCGTAGGGTCCTCAAGAGATGTAACAAATTTGGTAAATAATGTCAAAGCTAGCTCCTGCATAATAAAAACCAAAAAAGCTTGTTCCATCCACGAGGACCACCGAGCACAAGCAAAATATTTGCCCCCAGCCCTAGGGGGACTCTCCTGTACTATATCTTGACCCCCGGGGCCCCTATCCAAGGGGTTACTAATAGCCAATGCCAGCATAAAATGATTAGATTTAAAAAAAGGAATAACCTTAGCTCCAAAGTACAGAATAAAAATCTATTATTATTATTATTATTATTATTATTATTATTAAACATTTATAAAGCGCCAGTAACAACCTGGCGCTGTACAGAACATATAATCAGCTGCGGTCCCTACCTGTGGCTTACAATCTAAAAGACAAGGAGGGGGAGACAAGGAGAGGGGACAGCGGGAGAGACATGGGAGAAGACAAACAAACATTCAGGCGGATGCGAAGTCTCAGGTGCGTGTACTTGGCTTGGTTACAAGGTGGTCGGTAGCAGCAGTCAGCAGAGGAGGGCTGACAGTAAGAGCAAGGGGAAAGACTAGAGGGCATTGGGAAAGGCAGCATGGAAAAGGTGGGTCTTGAGGAGGGATTTGAAGGAGCGGAGGGAGGAGGCGAGGCGGACGTCGGCAGGGAGGGAGTTCCAGGCATGCGGGGCAGCGAGGGAGAAGGGACGAAGGCGGTTGGGCGAGCAGGAGAAGCGAGGGAGAGCGAGGGAGGGGACAGCGGAAGAGCGGAGAGCGCGCGCAGGAGCGCGTAGGGCGATTAGGTCCGAGAGGTAAGGGGGAGCTTGGTCATGGAGCGATTTGAACGTGAAAACCAGGAGTTTGAACAGGATACGTTCAGGAAGGGGGAGCCAGTGAAGGGAGAGGAGGAGAGGCGTCACATGGTCGAAGCGACGGGCAGAGTGAATGACCTTGGCGGCAGAGTTTTGGATCGCCACAAGGGGGGACAGGTGGGAGCGAGGGAGGCCAGCAAGGAGGAGGTTGCAGTAGTCGAGGCGAGAGATAACCATGGCATGAACAAGGATTTTGGCCGAGGAGACAGATAGAAAGGGGCGAATGCGGGCAATGTTGAGGAGAGCGAATCGGCAGGATTTGGCCACAGAGTCAATGTAAGGTTTAAAGGAGAGGTGCGTGTCAAAAATGAAGCCCAAGCTGCGGGCACGGAGAACAGGACGGATGGTGACCCCATCAATGCAGATGGTCAGGTCAGAGGGAGAGGAGGGGGATGGAGGAAAAATGAGGAGTTCAGTCTTGGCCATGTTCAGTTTGAGTTGGCGTCGGGACATCCAGGCGGAGATATCAGAGAGGCAGTCGACGAGGCGTGAGCGGATAGAGGAGGAGAGAGAGGGGGTAGAGAGATAGAGTTGGGTGTCATCAGCATAGAGATGGTATTGGAATCCGTGGGAGGCAATAATTTCGCCAAGGGACAGGGTGTAGATAGAGAAGAGGAGAGGGCCAAGGACAGAACCTTGGGGAACCCCAACCGAGAGGGGAAGGGAGGGGGAGGTCGACTCGGGGAGGGAGACATTAAAGGAGCGGTCAGAGAGGTAGGAGGAGAACCAGTCAAAGACAGAGCCACGGAAGCCCAAAGAGTAAAGCGAGTCCAAGAGGAGCGAGTGGTCGACAGTGTCAAAGGCAGCAGAGAGGTCAAGGAGGACAAGAATGGAGTAGTGGCGCTTAGATTTAGCGACAAGTAGATCATTGGTGATCTTGGCCAGGGCAGTTTCAGTAGAGTGGAGGGGGCGGAAGCCGGATTGGAGAGGGTCCAGGGAGGAGTTGGCAGAGAGGAGGTCCAGGCAGCAAGAGTAGACGACACATTCCAGAAGCTTTGAGGCAAAGGGAAGGAGGGAGACTGACAGGTAACTAGAGGGGTCAGATGGGTCCAGGGTGGGCTTTTTGAGAATGGGGGAGACAGTGGCATGCTTGAAAGCAGAGGGGAAGGAACCTGTGGAAAGGGAGAGATTGATGACATGTAGAAGTGGGGGGGCAACAGTGGGAGCAATAGAGGTCAGGAGGTGGGAGGGGATCGGGTCAAGGGGGCAGGTGGAGGGGTTGGATGAAGAGAGCAGGGCAGAGATTTCCTCGAGAGAGGCAGGAGGGAAGGATGTGAGGAGAGAGGGGGGAGGGGGTGGTACGGGAGCAGGAGGAAACTACCAAATCTATTGAGTCAGATGCAGAGTGACTAGATAACGGCACTCCCATTCTAGTATTGCAGTCCCCTCCAACTATTAAGTAGGCCACAGGATATCTTTCTGATGCTTTTCTCATAAACTTAGTTATGTAGGACCATAGTTCTTGCTTATAGTATACTGAGGACATTGGAGGCACATAGATATTGGCCAATAAAAGTTCAAGTCCACTTGCAAATGTACAGTGCCAAATGGCAAAGCAAGCCAGGTAGATATCAAGCAGCTTGACCTCATCTCTAAGATCATTAGAAATAAAGAGTGCTATACCACTGTTTGCTCTGCCTTTACAAGTGGAAGGCAAAGCAAAAACAGAAAAAACTTTAAAACCCAAACATTCAATATCTACGCACATCCAGGTTTCCTGGACCAGGATAATCTGATAAGCATGGAGTACCCATAGAAAGTTTGTGTCATACAGTTTGTTTTTCAGTCCTGCAACATTTCAACGCAGGATGTTAATCAGGGGAAAATGTGGTGGGGACAGTCAGTCCTTAGTAGGTGGCTGAGTATTTTGGGGAGACTTTCTCTGATCCCTGGCCTTTTGTTTATCATGAAATGAGAAGACCCCAGGCAAAAATTAACAACGCTTTCCCACCTGCTGTTTTTTCCATTTTCCAGTTTCCATTACTGATGGAACTGACTCCTCCACTTCCAATGACTTACTTTCTAGTAGGGATGGGCGATGTTCGGATGTTCGGAGTTCGGACCGAACTTGGTCTGTTCAGACGTCCAAACCGAACATCCGAACCAAACTCTCGAATGACCGAACAGTTTGGTCGTGTTCGGATGAGTTCGGGGGCCGTAAAAATGTCTTTTCAGGGCCAAAAAGTAGGTTTTGGTTTTGGTTTCGATATCGCTATTTTTGAATGTTTGGCCAAGTTCTGCCAAACCGAACTCGACTGAACCGAACCATCGAACCTGAACTCGGGTTTTGAACCGAACGACCGAACATCCGAACATCCGAACTGCGTTCTGTTCGTCCATCCATTAGTAAGTAGACTAGTGCCTCTGGTCTTAAAGGAACAGCACCCACAGCCTGCTTATTCTGAGGGGCAGAAGAACAGTTAACCAGCTAATTGCTAGTGTAGGTGTCTGATAGTATAGTATTAAGAAACACGGTTCTCTTTTCCGACAGTATGACCTCCAAATTTTGGAGGTCAGTCCCAGCACTAAAAGCCAGTGGGGTAGAAGAGGCTGTTGGAATATCAATTGGGACAAAGGAAGAATGAGACCACAGAGATACCTCGGCCCTAGCTGTACCTGCTAAGGTTCTTTCCTGTGCTTGTACCTGCCCATTGGATGATTTAAATTTAACTAATTGGCTACATAGCTTGTCCAGTCGCTCAAAAATTACTTCTGGGATAACCGACAGCTGGGGAAGATAGTGATGGGATAAACCCTGGACAGGGAAGCCCAGCTAATTCTCTGAAACTCTATCTCTTGTTCATCCTCCCTCCCTAAGTCCATCAAGTTGACCTCACCATCTAATATAGGCGAGGGCCCTACATTCTTAATCTGATTGTCAGTAACTTTAGGAATCAAAAGATCCAATTTGTGGGAGATCATTGGCAAACTATTAGAAACTTTAGACTGAACTTTCATATCAGGTAACAAATTTCCTTCTGGACTGGAGCAAGCACACCACCAGAATCGGACTGTAAAACTCTGGATACAAAAATAAGTGTATTATTTAGCAGAGCTTCACTCTTAAAGATCTGTGACACCAATTCAGTGGATCGAAAAGTAATATTCAACGTCCATCATTTCTTTACGTTATGCAAATACTCTATAGAAACAATATCCCTTCTGGTTATTGGTAATTTTAATCTAAGGTGCTCAGCTATATCTAGCGGCGTGTTCCAGAAGGGAAGATAACCTGAAGGGAGACGAAGTATTGTCAAAATTAGATTAGCTGGCAAATACACAAACTTTCTCTGATGATCTAATAGCGGTAACATAATATTAGGCAATTTAAAATTCCCCACCATAGTTTCCTCAATGAGTTTAGCAGGGCGATGCTTTAATTGTAAGCCATTTGTCCCAGAGACCTGCTGATTAGGCGCTTGTTTGGCATAATGAATTTACAATGGGTGCACTCACTGCTGATGGTGGGCCATACTGTGGGTACACACACTACTGTTGGGTTGTTTTTTTTATTTCTTCTGCATGCAGTTGCACTTTTGTGGGGTTGTCTTCTGGAACAATTGTCCCACTCTTGCTAGCCTGCTTTTCTGGGTAGTGCTTTGGCTGTGGGTTCAAGAACTTTGCCAAGATGTGACCAACCAGGGCACTGGGGGAATAGTTTCAAGTTTCTTTCTGGTTAATAATATGATGTGTGGGTGGAGGGGGCTTGCCTTGCATAGGTGGGCTGGGAACACAATGGAGGCTTTTTAGGTGGAGGGATGTCTAGTTTCTTGTGTGTGTTTGTTATGGTTGCTGGTCTGGCTGGTGGTATCCATGGGGCTATTCCATTACTATTCCAAAGTAATGGAATAGACATGGTCCCTGCCCTAGGGCTTAAAATCTGAGAGACCGGGGGGGGGGGGAGATAAAGGAAGGGGAACAGAGCGAGAGACAAGGAGTAAAAATAATAATAGTAATAGTAGTAGGGTAGTAATTCATGCATTCTTTTTCTCTACAGTACCTTGGATTTGGAGGATGCCTGTGTCTACTCTTATCTTATCGTTGTTTGCCTATAGGCAGGGCCCCGATTCTTCCACGGATTTTTTAAAAAAATTCCGCGGGAGTCAGGGCCCAATTCTGCGCCTCGGTGCGATTTACCATGCGGGGGGGGCTTGGCTTGCCTCCTCCCCCCGCCCCCCGCACTGGTCAAACCTTCAGGGCTTCCCAGCTGCCAGGGTTTTCCCTCCCCAGCTGCCGGGGCTTGCTTGACTCCCCCCCTCCCTTTTAGAAAAGGAATTGCCTTACCAGTGATAGCAGCAGTAGNCTCGTACTTCCTGGCCCCTCCCGACGGGGTCTCTCAGGGCGACGCAGCCGGATGACGTCATCCGGCTGTGTCGCCCTGAGAGGCCCCGTCGGGAGGGGCCAGGAAGTACGAGTGCGTTGGATGGAGCAGCTGTTGCTGCCATCACTGATATGTTAATTAAGTATCTAAACGGGGGGGAGGCAAGCCCTGGCAACTGGGGAGGCTGGGGAGGGGAAGCCCCGTGGGTTTGTTCATTCCCCTTCCCCCGTGAAATCTCCTGCCCCACGTCCCCGCAGCGCAGGCTAGAAATTCTGCGCTGGGGTAAGCGGGGCAGGAGATTCCGTGGGGGGAGGGGAATTCCGCGGGAAATCTGCGAATCGCAGACCCGCGTTTCCCTCGGGGCCCTGCGTATAGGAGGGGCAGATATTTAAGCAACTTTTTGGTGAGGGCTAGGCCCCTGAGGCAGTTCCAAAGAACTTTAGATAGGACAGTTGTTAAGGGCAACTATCCATGCAGTCAGTGCATAAATTGCACCCAGACTCTAAAAATAAAAAATTTCTCCGATGCATGGGGAAAGACTTATGAAATAAAATTCTTTATCAATTGTAACTCTGTGGGAGTTATCTAGGTTGAAGCAGTGGTTGACTCCCTTCGAAATAGTCATGCACTTGGCCTGGACCTTATACAGGCCTAGTTCCTTAAGACACGCAAGGCTTGGTGGCTGCCTGTTTTGGCTGTATTGTTCACTGCCATCAATAGCATTGGCCGGGTGCCTGGGGCCTGGGACACGGCTATCATTGTCCCTATATATAAAAAGGGACCCAAGACTGATCCAGCAAACTATAGGCCGATCAGTCTTTTGTCTGTGGTATCTAAGGTATATGTCAAGTATCTTCTAGGGAAATTGACAGATTGGATGGGGCAGGCCAAAGACATTTCATCGGAGCAAGTGGGGTTCCAGCAGGGCTGTTCCACCATCGAACATTGCTTCGTCCTTCAATACCTTGCTGTTAAGTATAGGGCGCGCAATGGGGCCTTCTATGTGGCCTTCTTAGACCTCAGGGCAGCCTTTGACTCTGTGGATCGGGCTGCTCTGTGGAGAAAGCTTCAGGCCTCATCTATCGACAGGCGCCTGCTGGTCCTGATTTGTTCTCTTCATGCCAACTCATCTCTGGTGGTTAAAATGGACCGGCAAGGTCATATCACTCCCCCAGTCTCTACTTCACTGGAGGTTCGGCAGGGATGCGTCTTGGCTCCAGCACTTTTAAATTATTTTATAGATGATGTCATCCCCGCCATGGCAGATTCCCGTTTTTCCCCACCAAAATTAGCTTCACGTGCCGTCGGCTGTTTATGCTACGACAACGATGTTGCACTCTTGTCCCAGACATGGGTGGGGCTCCAGCGACAGCTTCAAGCCTTTGCTGCCTTTTGCCAGGCTAATCATCTGAGTATCAGTCATGCAAAATCTAAGATCCTGGTCTTTACCTCCTAACTGAAAACCCATGGCTGGTTCGCAGAGGGTCTTCTGGTCCAGCAGGTTCAGGCATTCAGATATTTGGGCATCCTCTTTCATAGGTCTGGCACCTGGCAGGAGCATGTCAATAGGGCCTTGAGAACAGTCCAAGCCTCTGCCCAATCCATAGGTAGACTTTTTGCCAAACAGGGTAGGATGGCAGTTCTCCCAGCCCTTCAGGTGTTTTCCAGCAAGGCCAGGTCCCAATTGTTATACGGGGCCGAACTATGGGCCCCTTTCCAAGCTAACTTGGTGGACAAGATACAATCCAAATTCTTGCAGAAACTTTTAGGAGCTCCACGAGGTACCCCCTTGGCTGCTATTCAGGTGGAGTTAGGCCAGAAACCATGGTCCCAGGTTGCTAAAGAAGCTGCCCTGAAATTTTGGCTTAAAATGCGATCAGAGCAAGGGTCATTTCTATTAAGGGGTGCTCTGGAGGATCCCTTTTTGGACCAGTGGTCCCTAGAGGTTGATGCCCAACTAAGAGAGATGGGTATCTCTCCGGAGTACCTTCTGCATAAACCTCCTGCTTTGCACAAAAAAGAGGTGCTCTCTCGATTGGAGGATATAGGTCGCCAATTAGAACTCGGCAGGATCCTGTCACCTCATATTCGAGACTACCAGACAAACATCCCAGAAATGGGGCAGGTTGCTGCTTAACTAACTGCTCCCATTTCCGGTAGGGTCAAACAGCTACTCTGCAGTGCACGACTAAATGCCTTTCCCTCCCGGGTTTTCGAGGGTAGGATTCAGGGCATTCCTTATACCGATAGGTTATGTCCGTTTGATAATCTAACAGTAGAGACTATCGGGCATATAGTTCTAGGTTGTCATCTATATGATGGCCCATGCCAGGAGTTCTTAGGACCTACTATAAGGAAGTTTCCAGGTAGATCTGACCATGCTCTTTTAGCGGTGATTCTTGATAGTACGGACCCTGAGATTATTAAAAATGTAGCAGCTTTTTTGCTGAAGGCTGCTCATCTTAGAAATTTGTTTTTAAGATATATTTCCCCATCTGTGTAAAATGGAGAATCTGTTATCAACTGGCCCCCTTGCTATTGGCATTTGTCGGGTGGCAGCTGATTTTGAATACCTACAACAACGACAGTTTGCCTGTAATATTTGAATCTTTGGGTATTTTATTTATTTATTTATTTATTTATTTATTTATTTAGTGGATTTATACCCCGCCCCTCCTGCAAAAGCAGCCCGGCATTTCAGGCGTTATGAGATCATGCTCAACCACAGTCAATCCCGTGATGGGGCCAAAGCGTCCTAAATGTCTGTTTGGCAGCTGCCAGATGTTCACCACAGTCAATACCCACATGGGGTCAAAATCAACCACGCTTCTGGATCTCCGGCCCGAACCATCTCCCAGTGGGCCACCACCAGCCCGGCTCCCACCTTCTGACAG